>SEYY01008368.1:5000-20000 GCA_009176605.1 Armadillidium nasatum | reverse complement strand
GCCATGATAGCCCGTGTCTTCTCATCGAACTTTGTTGTACACCGTATATGTCTAATAGAATTGCAACTGCTTCTAGATGGCTCTAAGTGCAGTCACAAATGTTTTCTTGCACAACAAGAATATTTAAGAAGCCGTTCCTATTGGTCACCGAATTTGAGAGAACACCAGAATGACATTAAAACTGTGGTTAACTTACCCAAATATCATTTGTGAAGACTTTATAATTGTCAACTTTCTACTCGGCTAACAGAGACCTTACGAAGTAACTATTTTCGAGTAACTGAAACAGCTTTGCTCGGAAATAACACTGAACACATAACGAGTGATCCATTCTTCATACTCTGGCAGCAGGGATACTAAATATTGTGAATGAACTCGTGTTGATGAAGCAGTTGGTAAAGGCAGTGAATACTGATGGAGATTCTTTTCAACATATATTGTATACTTTTTCTGCTATGTCTTACGAGAAGATCAAAGAAGGTATATTTGTTGGACTTCAAATTCATGTCCTTTTACGTGAAGAGCGATTTGTCAGGAAGTTGAATGTCAAGAAGACAGCATGGCTAACTTTCTTTCAAGGTAGCTATAAAAAACTTCCTCCCTAAAAAGAAGGAAAGAAGGCGGAAAACTATCAAGCTGCGGTTGAAAAAAACATGTTCTTGAGTTTCCGCGATCATGGTGCAACATGAGTGTAAATATCCATTTCCCGTAAAGTCGGTTTCAACAATTCCTAGAAAACCTTTGAGTATTAAGTAATGAACAAGCTCACTTCCATAAAGGCCAGACGACAATGAAAGATCGGTACGAAGAACAATGGAACAGAAATATGGTAAACTACTCCTAGGTCGTCAAACGAGATTGTCCTAAGGAAATCTACAAATGCAAGAACTATAAACACAAATATAGGCTTGAATAATTTCTAATTGAACTTTATTTGCATCCATATAAATTTTTGTCATTACCTGGTGTCTATTTATGATACAATGATACATGTTATTTCCAAGAAAAAAAATCTTTATATTTAAACATATACATTACAATGTTAATATTTGCTTCAATCTAATAAGAATTTATTCCCTCCTAATTGCAAACTGTTTCGCATATTTTTTATGAATACTTGAAGTATTCTTCACCATTATACGGCATTCAACCGTCATGTTGAATCGTTTTCTCACAATTTTACATACTGGAAGAAAATAAAAATGTTGAATTGAACAATTGTAGCTTACAGAGAAAAACTATCTACAAATTTGAAATCGTAGGTTAATGCATGTGCTGGTAGCAATACAACAAAAACTTTGTTCCAAAATGCTATTACTGAGCATTAGTAAAATAAGTCAAATATAGTCGTTTAATTGGTAATCTCTAGCTATTTGGAAACAGTCCTTACCATTTTTAAAATTTATAAAAAATTTCGAAAATGATTTTATATGAAAAATTAAAAAATGCTTTTGAATAGAAACTACAGCAGTAATATTCTATTTGGTAATAGAAATAAATAAATGGCGTTTAATACCTTGTAATTATACTCAACATCCAATTTCAACGTCCAAGTTTAGGATCTCTTAGTCAAAGACTACTGACTGTAGAGTTGGGTTATATTGTAATATTATATTTTATATATATATTATATATATATATATATATATATTATATATATATATATATATATATATATATATATATATATATATATATATATAATATATATATATATATATATATATATATATATATATATATCGCGATAAAACCTTGAAAAGCAAATATTAGCTTTAGGCTTATCCTTACTCATCAGTATGTTTTAAACATCATCCAGCCCGCCAATACCAGAACGCTAGCATGGTCTTTCCCGCACGTTAATTTATGCATATATGTTTGTATGTGTGTATGAATTACTAATAAAGGACCCAATATTACTATTTCATTACACATTTTAACCTTAAGGTCAAATTCTCGGATGTTGTTCTACAGATTGTGAATGATGTAAAATATCTCTGGTCAATGATGAATCTATGGCTACCTCTTCTTACCAACATTTCCCTTTACAAAAAAAAGTTAATGATCCTCTTGTGAAAGACAAACATGATAAAGCACGAGTCAAAGATAATCTAGACACAAAGTTGGACAAACTTTTCGATTTTTCTGTCCACATCTGATCGCTATATAATGCACCCTGAGGTGATAAAAGGGTACGCTGTGTGATTGAGAAGTGAGTGCAGAAACACTTTATTAGCGATTGTATTTAACCTGTAAAGGTTCTAATAAAAGATAGAGCATATCTACAAGAACAGAGATCCCAAATGCTAATTAAGGGGCATAAAAGCTTTTTTTCATTAAACCAAATTGCTGCCAAACAGAAAAAAAACAACAATGGTTACTCCATAAAAATATTGACGTAGATGGACATTCTGACCTTCCTACAGTTACAATAGCACGCAAATAAATCCTCTAAAAGAGAAGTAAATTCCAAAAAAAATTTCGGACTTTATATATAGTAAAAATTTTATTCTAGAATTTTAAGACTCGACAAGAAAACGTGCGAAAATACTTTAGAAACCAGTTATCGATTTTTTTGGACAAGAAAGAAAATTTCCTTAACGTAGTATTGACGAAAAGGCTCTGCCTGTGAGTGTTGGTGATCTGTATAATAATAATAATAACAAAAAAAAGTTATCGTTCGACGATTTGGATAACTACTCGCTTTTCAAATTTCAACGATTTAGTTTACCTTCACTAATTATCAACAGCTATATTATAAATTCCTGACAGGCCGCGAACGGTATCCTGCTGAAAGTGGGAGAAACGGGGCGTAACACCCCACCCAGCGAGTCCCTTAACTACCTACCTGTATTATAATGAATTATATTTATCAATACTTTAAGGGGGCCAACAGTGAGAGGGCGCGCCCCTTTCTGGTGGGGGACTCCATACTCCACCTGCCATGCATTTATAATATAGCGAGAGAAAAATACTGGGACATTCCTTAGTAAAAAATAAATAAAAGTTGCAAAACCTAAAAAATGGGAAAAAGGAAAAAAAATACTTCTTGATGATGAGTATGACGGATATATTATAGTCCTTAAAGACTTTGATAAGAAGAACCAAGAAAAAGAATATTTATAAAAAGCAGATATTTTTTTAGAAATGTATATTTTTAATTTGATATTGAAGTGAGCACAAGGCAACATAAAAAGTAAATTTAAGAATGTGTGTATTTAAAAGAAAAGAGAGAAGGGAGTCTCGAGTAATAAGAAAAATAATGTGTAAAAGATATAAATAAAAAAGTAAAAAAATACTAATATATATATATATATATATATATATATATATATATATATATATATATATATATATATATATATATATATAAATAATATAATATATATATATATAATAGGAACCACTATCGGTGATGAACCGGTTTTTAAACCGGATAACCGGCTCGAAAAAAAACGAACGGTCTTTTCCGCATTTGCGTGCAATCCTGCATTCTCAGGGACCTTCATGACATTTTCTTTGTCGGTTCACGGACCCACGAAGGCCCCCGGACCCCAAGATTCGAACTAACTTCAGCCGAAAGAGAGTGAAGTGAACGCAGCGATTTTGCAAACTCAGGCAACTTCCTGACACCATTTTTGGGGGGTTCACGGGGTACCCCACGGGGTCTCTTCCCCAGACTTGCAGCCAATTTTCAATGGGCTGAACACCCCAAAATGGTATCAGGAAAGAGCGCGAGGTCAATTTGAGCGTAGTGATTTGCATTGCAAATCAAAATCCCGTTCGGGTTTTTTTTTCGAGGGGGTTTAAAAACCGGTTCATCTCCGATAGTGGTGCCTATACTACTATATATATATATATATATATATATATATATATATATATATATATATAATATATATATATATATATATATATATATATATATATATATATATATATATATATATATATATATATATATTTAATTTTTTTTTTTTATTTTTTTTTTTTTGATATTTAACAATTTTTTTTAAAAAAAACAAAATAAGTGGAAAAAACAATTTTTGTAAAGCAAAATAATTTTGAAACAATTTTTTTATTTTGAAACAAAACCTTTACACTCTTTGGTTCAAGTGAAACTTCAACAGTCAAAAATGAAGTAAGATATTTTAATAATAATAATAATAATAATAATAATAATAATAATAATAATAATAATAATAATAATAATAATAATAATGATAATGATAATGATATAATAATAATAATAATAATAATAATAATAATAATAATAATAATAATAATTAATAATTAATATTAATAATAATTATCATTAATATTATAATTTTCCAAATGATTTTTCAGTCTTCTAATTACTGAATGAAACTTCTATGAATATTATTATTATTATTATTATTATTATTATTATTATTATTATATTATTATTATATTCGCATTATTTTCATTAATTTTATTATACTGATAAAAATTATTATTATTAATAATTATTCTATTATAATTATTATTATTTAATTACGATTATTAATATTAATTATTATTATTATTATTATTATTATTATTATTATTATTTTTTTATTAATTTTACTATCATTTTAATCCTTAATTATTATTATTACTAATATTATTATTTTTATTAAGTTTAATTTAATTTTAATAACAATAACTATTTTTATTATTATTATTATTATTATTATTATTATTATTATTATTATTATTATTATTATTATTTTCATTAAGTTTACTTTTAATTCTAATAAAACAATAACTATTATTATTATTATTATTATTATTACAGACTAGCAGCAATCTTACTATCAATAGTCTTAACGATTGTGATTAAACATCAATGTCTCGCGATAAATGACCAAGAAATAGAGAGACGGTAAGTATATATATATATATATATATATATATATATATATATATATATATATATATATATATATATATATATATATATATATATATATATATATATATTAGTAGTTGCATGTAAATATTGTCGCTCAACCTTCCAATCTACACCCCTCCCACCCAAACACCGGGCGGGGTGAGGCCCCAGAAGTCAGTACTGGAGGCCCTGACTCCTCTATGCCAGTTTCTACCTTACCCCTTCCCCACATATGAATATATTTTTAAATTAAAACTAAATAATAAAAGTTAAAAAAATAATCCATAAAAATAAATGAAAATAAATAAAAAAAAAAAAAAAATTAAAAAAAAAAAAAAAAAAAAAAAAAAAAAAAAAAAAAAAAAAAAAAAAAAAAAAAATAAAAAATATATATATATATATATATATATATATATATATATATATATATATATATATATATATATATATATATATATATATATATATATATATATATATATATATATATAATCTTTCCACAATCGTGGGTTGGTGTCTACCGCAATCCACATCCATTCAAACATTCACCCCTTCACCAATCTTTCCCATTCATTCCTATCCTCCGTCAACCGCACACTTTCCTCCCAATTCATCTCTATATCCCTTAACAGCTTCTTAACATTACTCATCCAACCTCCTCTCGGTCTTTCCCTATCTCTCACACCCTCCACTTCTGAAACAAATACTTTTTAGCCATTCTCTCCTCGTTCATACTACAAACATTCCCAAACCAAATCAGCATACTCTGTTTAGCTCTCTCAATCATACTCCCTCTGCACCCACACATTTCCTTTATTCTAACATTCCTGATTCTATTCCTTCTACAAACACCACAAACCACCCTCAGACCTTTAATTTGAAAACTTCTATTTTTTTCTCTTCCTCGCGTTCACTTCTATACTTCGCTCCCATACGTATTATTATTATTACTATTATTATGTATGTTATTTTATATGTTATGTTACCAGCATTGGACTTCTTTATATTATCAGGTTAGGTGTGGCAATTTTAGGTGCATAACCGAGGCGATTCTCTCTGGTTCGAGGAGTACATTCCATATTATTTGCCTTCAACTAAACCTAACAAACAGTGGTTTAACTCTGCTTGCTTTCGTGCTGTTCATCGCAGGAATGCCGCCTTCAGGAATTACAGTCGTCTTCATATTCAAAAAACCCATGAATCTCCTTCGTAATTGCAATAATCTTTCTGGGTTCTCTTCCTCAAGCAATTTCTGGCATTTTTCAAAACAAAATGTCAATTTTAACTTTGTTTATTCTTCTTCTCCTCCTCTAGCATCATCTTACGATACAACTGCTGTTTTGCATTCTGATAAAGGCACTTTTCGCTCAAGGTTTTGTCTCTAATTCCACCTTAGACGATTCTGGAGCTATTCCTCTTCTTTTATAGTCTTGATGGTATCCTTCAAAAGGTTATGGTCCAGATGGTATCCTCATAAAGGTTATGGTCCAGATGGTATCCTCATAAAGGTTATGGTCCTGTTATCCACTCAATGCCTTGATCTATAAAGAGATGTTGTTCGCCAGTGTATGAAGGCCTCAATTAACTCGTACAGTTCTCTTTTCGCATATCTCCTCCACCAGGACATGTTGGACTTTATTCGAAAAATTTATATATATATATATATATATATATATATATATATATATATATATATATATATATATATATATATATATATATATATATATATATATATATATATATATATATATATATATATATATATATATATATATATATATAAATTTTTCTATTTTATAGATTCTTCAGAAAAATGTATCGTCAATTTCCAAAAGATATCAAAAGTAATCCTCATATCGTAGTGAATAATGAAACAAAAAATTCGAGAAACAACGGACAGGGGATCCAGATTAGTCAAATATTTCCTGCCCAAGATATGAAGAAAGCTTCCCAATGTTATTACAAGAATAGAACAGCCGTGTATAAAGTTCCGTGTAAACACTTACAAGAGACCGTAATAACATTACAATGATTCCAAAATCAAAAATTTTATGGAACAGCCACAAGGCCTATTAGGGAAGAATTTCTAAGCGTATTAATAAATACCACGAATTCGTACCTTAACAATTGCAATAATAGATATAGTTCTAAATCATTTTACAGGAAATGTTAACAAGAAGAACAGAAGTAACTAAAGAACAAATTGAAAATAATTATAAAGATTTAAAAATAACACCCGAAGATTATTAATAAAGTATTTCAGTTATTAAAATTTAATGAAACAGTATTTGCCTCTGAGAAAATTGGAGCAGTACTTCTTATTATGAATGAAACCATACCATTGGATCAAGTACTATTACTAGTAAGCGAATTTTAAGTTATTAAACATTACAGTACAGAAATTATCAGTGAAAAAAAAAAAAAATTTTTAGAACACATAAAAGAAATCACGAGATTTAACCCTACCCCCCAGCACCCCCTCATAACATCTGCAAAAAAAGAAGAAGATAAAATGAAACTTAATACAACAACATTTAAAAAAGAAAAAAAATTCAAGAAAAATTTAATTAACTAAATTTAACAAAAAAAAACAAAAAACGGAAGAATATAAACCCAAAATACGAAAAAAAAGACTAACTCAAACAGATTTTAATGGTTTTATTTTCTTCTTCATTATCGATTTGTCATTAATAAAAGGATAAAACAAAACACAAAGATGATATGTTGATGTATAAATGCTCATTTATCCATTGATATAAATGGAAAACCTCATTAATTAATGACTATTATATATATATATATATATATATATATATATATATATATATATATATATATATATATATATATATATATATATATATATATATATATAATTATATATATGTTTTATTTCATTAATAAATATTTATAATAAATTTTTTATATTAATTACTTGTATAGCGCTCTCGCTCACTCTCTCTCTCTCTCTCTCTCTCTCTCTCTCTCTCTATATATATATATATATATATATATATATATATATATATATATATATATATATATATATATATATATATATATATATATATATATATATATATATATATATATATATATAAATATATTAGTATTGTATGTCACATCCACCTCCACATCCGCAATTATTAAATGCGGATGTTGCGGATGTTTAAAATTTTGAAAGTTAATTTGTTGTCTAATGTTTGAATAATTATTGAATAGAATGAATATGAAAATAATTATTTATATATATATATATATATATATATATATATATATATATATATATATATATATATATAATATTATATATTATAATATATATATATATATATATATATATATATATTATATATTCAATTCCTTTCTTATTGGTTCTAATGGTTCTGTTGCTGGAAAGGCTAATCTTTTCAGTCTCCTGTTCTCATCTAATTCAACCTTGAACAACTCAGACAATCCTCCTCCTACTTCTTCTCCTCTCAGATGTCCCATGCTTTACCTGTGATTACAATTGATCAGGTGCATGGGCTTCTGAAATCTATGTAAGTTGGGAAGGCAAGCAGCCTGGATGGCATTCCTCCCAGAGTTTCAAGGGAGTGTGTTTCTAAGCTGACTCCATCTCTCGTTCAACTTTTCTCTCTCTGCCTCAATACCAGTACTTTCCCTCAGTTTTGGAAGCCCGCATTAGTCCAACCTATTCCGAAGAAAGGTAGCCGCTCTGATTCTTCTAACTATCGCCCTATAGCTCTCACTTGTATTCTGTCACAGTTTTTTGAAACCTTTCTCAACTCTCATTTCTTAGGTTATTTTGAATTCCATTCTCCTTTATGGATCATCGGTATGGCTTTCGACGTTCGAGGTCTACTGGTGATATACTTTCCTATCTGATAGATTTTTGGTCTTCTGCCCTTAGTGATTATGGAAAGACTTTTGTGGTGGCGTGACATATCTACGGCGTTTGACCGGGTATGGCATGCGTCACTGCTTTCCAAACTCCCCTCCTTTGGGTTTCCTCCTCCTCTTTGATCACTTATGACTAGCTTTCTTTCTAATCGTTCCATTTCGACTGTTGTCGATTGGGCGACTTCTCCTTCATTTCCTGACAATAGTGGTGTTCCTCAGGGTTATATCTTGTCTCCTACACAATTCCTACTTTTCATTAAAGATCTTCTCAGCTGCTCATCTAACCCTATCCATTCATAGTATGCCGATGACTCTACCCTCCATTCTTCTACTTATTTCAAATTTTCTCCCTCTTTTTGCATCTAGGGTTACCTCTCGTCTTCGTCTTTCAGATTCCATTATTGCTGATCTGGAAAGAATTTCCGAGTGGGGTTGTCTCAACCTGGTGAATTTCAACTCTTTAAAAACTCAACTTCTTTTAATCTCCTTCTCAAAGACACATCCTAACTTTTCTATTTCTTACCATGGCTCTCCCGCTTCTCCTGTTGACAGTATAATCATCCTTGGCCTTCACAGTAACAAAAAAATGCTTTGTCATTTCATAATGGTTGCTTTGGCGGCCAATTATACAAGGACCTCATCAGCCCTTATATGGAGTACTACTCTCACATCTGGGATGGCTCAGGTTTCACCCGTCTTTTGGATAGGGTTGAGTCAAAGGCTAAAAGACTTATAAATTGTTTCGCTCTTTCTAATTCACTTAACTCTTTATCTTTGCGGCGTAACGTTGATGCTTTGTCACTTTTCTTTAGGTACTATAGAGGCAAATGCTCGAGGAAACTGTCTACTCGTATACTTCCGCCTTTACGACGGCCTCGTAAAACTTTTGTGTGCACATAGGTAACTCTAAGCTTGTCCGCTGTGATGTCTCTTTTCCAGCCAAATCTGTTTTGTGTAATTCTCTCTCATCTTCTGTGTTTCTTGCTGAATTTATTCTCAATTACTTTAAATCCTAGGTCTGTGCTCATCTACGAAAATGCGTTACGTGGACTTGTAGGGTTTTTCATATTCTCTTATTGATTTAATTCCTCCTCCTTAGATAGGGTAGTGATGTGCAATACTTAATATTTCATTAATAATTCTGCACAGGGTGAATGACCGTACTTTTCAATCAAGAACGGACAGTCTAAGTGGAGAGACAGAGACGATATAATTTACCAAGGCGGGGTGCAAGCTCAGAAGCACAAATTTTAAAAACAGGACCATACGCCTTCTCAGAGACAACTTTAGAAGAAATTATAATATTAGGCATAAATGAGTTGGAGGGAGTTGGAGGAGGAGAAATAGCTCCTGAATCGTCTAAAAAAAAATTTGAGCGAAGAGCTCAGCTTTAGTAGAAGGCAAAACGGCAGTTGTGACATCCGAACACATTAGAGGAGGGAAAGAGGAAGAAATGAAGAACGGCTCGTGCGACACGACTTTCTACACAGTCTCATCCTTTCTCTGCCTAAGCACTGGCCCCAGATTTAACCGCTATGCTCAATCTTACATATACTCTACTGATAACCTGGAACTCACTCCCTTTATCTGTTTTCCCAACTCCCTTTGACTTGCACACTTTCAAACGCCGTGTATCGGGACATGTCGACTAGATTTCCGGTATTTCCCCAACTCTGGTCGTAATTGGCAGGCCTCTGGCCTTTGCCCACCAAAGGAGAAGTATAATGTAATATAATATAATATATAATAATAAATATATATATATATATATATATATATATATATATATATATATATATATATATATATATATATATATATTATATATATATATATATATAGAGAGAGAGAGAGAGAGAGAGAGAGAGAGAGAGAGAGAGAGAGAGAGAGAGAGAGAGAGAGAGAGAGAGAGAGAGTAATGGATCGGATGTCATATTTTCTCATTTGCGGATGCGGATTTTTTTAAAGTAAGGATGTGAATGCGAATGAGAGTGTAGAACTTTCCTCAAGTGCGGATGTGGATGTTGAATTTTCGAAAGTAAGGATGTGGATGGGGATGTTAATTCTGATGAGGATGCGAATGCGTATGCCATCACTATATATATATATATATATATATATATATATATATATATATATATATATATATATATATATATATATATATATATATATATATATATATATATATATATATATATATATATATATATATATATATATATATATATATATATATATATATATATATATATATATATATATATATATATATATATATATATATATAGTTAAGATAGCTTCTTTCCTAGTGAATCATAAACTAGAAAGGTTAAAGCCTATACTAATTAAGGGTTCCCACATTCTCATTCAATACACTCTGAATATTTCATACTATATCTCGGTCCATCTTCAGCACAAAGTAAATGCATAGGTAGTAAATTAATTGATATTTTTTAATATGCGGTACCGTATATTTTTAAAAATTTGTTGAAAACATATGCTCTGAAAATGTGAATAAAATTTTTATTTCTTTTGTTTTTTCTTAATTTCATTTTTTTTTAAAAAAATAGTAAATTAAACGTAATAAAAATAATTGTTTTGTATAACTAGATTTTCTTTCAGAAAAAAAACGAGCATTGTAACATCCAAATTCGAAGTAAAAAGGAGTCATAACTACATCCTCCCCCAGCCGTTTGGCCAAACAAGGCAATCAGTTTTACAGTCCTTAGAAAATGGGTTCGGATGGGCCCCCCTCTGGCACCGGTGGTATTCAAAGAGAGACTCCGATGTAGAGGTTACAAGGAATGGAGATTTTATCCTCACCAACACATTCCTTTTTCTTTCAAAACGAAATACAATGTAAACGGAAACACGTGATAATAAATTCAAAGAAATGAAAAGGAAAATAAAGAAAAGATTATTTGCTCTGAAGGCTTTATTTAATTTACAGGAAAATTATATTTTTAAAATTCACTTTAAAATTGCCTAAAAATAATTTATTAATGACATAATATCATTAATTTTTTACATAATTTTTTTCATTTTTTGAAAAATTTATTTGTAAATTATTTTGACAATTATTAAACTCAACGTTTGAAAAACACGAAGCAGTAGTAGTAGTAGTAGTAGAAGTAGTAAGTAGTAGTAGTAGTAGTAGTAGTAGTAGTAGTAGTAGTAGTAGAAATACAAACTGAACTCAGTGAATCTTTTGCCGCAAGTGTTCTTTCCTCAAAGATTCAATTTCATCAGTAATTGGTACGACAAGGGCAATTGGTACTTTGGTATAAAGTATATCTGAAAGGTCCACATTCAATTTAATTTTAGTTAAATCGGTTCTCTTTTCACGATGCAAAAGCAATTTGTAACTCTTGTCATCCTCGTTCAACTCAACAGAAGAAGAATTCTCAGAAGCGGGCAGAAATACATCTCTTTTCACTCTTTCTACACTGAAAACTGAATTACCATCTTTTCTGTAACCGGCCAAAAAAAATAATTAAGAAACAATATAATATATATATATATATATATATATATATATATATATATATATATATATATATATATATATATATATAATATATATATATATATATATATATATGGTAAAGGTTAAGAAGCTTTCTGAGTTTCGATATTTGGAAAATATCGATATTCGAAAATATCGATGTATCGAAACATCGATATGCCTATTCAAATATTATTCTAATTATTTTTATAATTATTGTTATTTAGTTTTCTAGCGTACTTAGTTCGACTTATCATAACCTGAACTACCGAAGTTGCCGTAAAATACAGGCCTAACCTATACAAGAACGTTGCAATGAGATACCGATTAAAATCGATATTTCAAAATATCGATATAAAAAATATCGAAGCTCAGAAAGCTTCTTAACCTAAGCCATATATATATATATATATATATATATATATATATATATATATATATATATATATATATATATATATATATATATAATATATATATATATATATATATATATATATATATATATATATATATACTCGTACTTACGGATACATATTCATTTCCTCTTCTTTATTTAAAGAATAACCATAACAATCATTTATAAGTAAAGTTGAGGCTAGCAAAAAATTTATCCACCTTTAAAATATATATATATATATATATATATATATATATATAATATATATATATATATATATATATATATATATATATATATATATATATATATATATTTATATATATATATATATATATATGAAATCACAATACACCGTGGAATAAAATTTTACAATTTTTAATCTGCTTTTGGGGACTCGAACCCGGACCTTTCAGATGGCAAGCAAACGCGCTACCCACCACACCACGAAGGTACAAAAAGTAAATTGCATTTGAGAAAGCTCATAATCACCTGTCATGATGACAGTCTCAAAGGACCTCCCCGACCTCGCTCGGATGTGGGTAACGGGTCAGTTACTATCCTATAACCACAGAAATATACGTACGTATGAAACCACAATACACAGTGGAATAAAATTTTACAATTTTTAATCTGCTATTGGGGACTCGAACCCTGACCTTTCAGATGGCAAGCAAACGCGCTATCCACCACACCACCAAAATCCACGGAAAAAAAACACCAAGAATATTAAGGAGAGATGAAGGTTTGAGTTTTGTGTTTTCGAAGAAGATATCAAAGTTGTGTGGAAGATTATGTCGAGTAGAGAGATGGAGGAGATGAGTTTTTGAGACAATGAAAACGACCATGTTTTCTCTCCCCCAATTTGAAATGAGAGATATATCAGAGGTTATTAACTGATGTTGGGAGGGGCGCCTTTCCAACTGAAAAGAGTATTGAAAGGAGTCATCGGCATAGGAGTGGATAGTAGATGAAGTAATAGTAATTAAGGAAAAGCAGAAAAAGTGTTGGAGATAGGACAGATCCTTGAGGAACACCACTATTAATAGATTTATAGGATGAACGGTGGTCGTCTACAACAGCAGATATAGAACGACCAGAAAGGAAATCAGAGAAAGAGGACCAAAGAGAGGAGGATAAATTCCGGAAGAGGGAAGTTTAGAAATCAAAGCTTTGACCCAGACCCTATCGAAAGTTTTCGATATGTCCAGCGCGACAGCAAAGATTCACCGAAATGCCGAAGATCGGAGAACGAAGAGTCATAGAGAAGGGGAAGAGGATCACCAATGAATCGTTATTTAGGAAAGCCATACCAACGATCAAAGGTAAGATTAGAAGCATTGAAATGTTTCCAAATCTTCCTGTTGAGGATAGATTCGAAAACTTAGAAAGAACAGAGGTTAAAGAAATTGGACGGTAGTTAGAGAGTTGAGATGGGTCCCCCTTTTCGGCACAGGCTGAATGAGCGCATATTTTATATATATATATATATATATATATATATTATATATATATATATATATATATATATATATATATATATATATATATATATATATATATATATATATATATATATATATATATATATATTATCTTTTAAAACCACTAGGATAAAACAATAAATAGTTAAAAGGGGAAGACGTTGATAATAAAACATTAAAAACGAAAAGAATAGAAGTAAGGTTAAATTTAAAACGGCGCAATATTTCAGAGTTGTTAACTGGAACTCTCTTATCAAGCGCAATTGAAGGAATAGCAAAGTAAAAAGGATCCTTTTTACTTTGCTATTCCTTCAATTGCGCTTGATAAGAGAGTTCCAGTTAGCAACTCTGAAATATTGCGCCGTTTTAAATTTAACCTTACTTCTATTCTTTTCGTTTTTAATGTTTTAATTATCAACGTCATCCCCTTTTAAATATTTATTGTTTTATCCTAGTGGTTTTAAAAGATAAATAATAACATCAGAGTGCGAGTGACTTAGTACTTTTTAATTCATATAATATATATATATATATATATATATATATATATATATATATATATATATATATATATATATATATATATATATATATATATATATATATATATATATATATATATATATATATATATATATATATATATATATATATATATATATATATATATATATATATATATATATATATATATATATATATATATATATATTACTCACGATAACAATAATAATCATTTTCATTTTTCATTCTTCTATATTTTATTCAGAAAAGAACAATTACAATTTTACAATGTTTCAGTAGGACC
>SEYY01008367.1:42500-45485 GCA_009176605.1 Armadillidium nasatum | reverse complement strand
AAATTTAAGCATGTTAATTTTTGTTTAGCGGAAGTTATCTAGCAATGAATGAATTCACGGTATATAAACAGAGTGAATCGGAAGGAACACACCAAACTCCGAGAGTGTATTCTACACAGAATTATATGATAAAAAATATCCAAAAGTTTTAAACCGATTTTTATTTGTTTCTAATTACAGCGTTCTAAAGGTTTAAGTACAAACAACCAAAGGGAGCTTTTCCAGGAACTTGGCCAACAAGATCTCCAGACCTCACACCATTGAATCTTTATTTATGAGGCTGGTTGAAAACTGAGGTATTTAAAAAAAAGGTGGACAACCGAGGTTCACTAATTCCCTGTATTTTGAATGCTGCCCCTCATATAAAAGAAAAACCAAAGAAATTAGAAGAGGAATAAAAGCTATTCGCAGAAGAGCCAGAAAATGTATAGAGGTCCATGGTTGTACCTTTGAAAATTCAGTGTAAAATAAATAATGTACTTTTCAATTAAACTTGGGGTTAACCTGCTTGATCATACTTAAACATTTGGATCGCTGTAATTCGAAAACAAATGAAAATAGGATTGGAACATCTAGGTTTTATAGTCATACATTTATATGTGGAATACAATCTCAGAGTTTGCTCTGTTCCTCCCTACTCACTCTATTATAATCAGCATAATAATGCTTATTATACTTCATTTGCGACGTGACGTTGTTCTTTATCTCTTTTCTATAGATACTATAGCTGCAAATCCTAGTGTTAACTGCCCACTCGTATACTTCCGCCTTTACGGCGACCTCGTAGCACAAGAGTTGCATTGTCTGAAAATAAATTTTGTGCTGACAAAGGATACTCCAGGCTTGTCCGCTGTGGTGCCTCCTTCTTTCCAGTTGCCTCTGTTTTGTAGAATTCTCTCCCACCTTCTGTTTTTCCTGCCGAATTTAATCTTAATTACTTTAAAGCCCATGTTTGTGCTCACCTACGAAATATGCGGTATGTGGGACTTGAAGGGCTTTTCTTCTCTCATTGTTTTGGCACTTCCTCCTCGAGGAAGCCTCTGCCCGTGAGCGGTGGTGAGATATATAATATATATATATATATATATATATATATAATATATCATATATATATAATATAATAATATAATAATGATAAAAAAAATAAAAAAAAAAAAAAAAAAAAAAAAAAAAAAAAAAAAAAAAAAAAAAAAAAAAAAAAAAAAAAAAAAAAAAAAAAAATATTATTTATATATATATATAATATAATATTATATTATATATATATATATATATATATATATATATATATATATAATATATATTATATACTGCTAATGAGGATCGAACCCTGCCTCTCAAATGGTAAGACTTTGCGCTAACCACTACATCACTGATGATACAAAAAGGATCTCAGTGGAGTGCTCATGATCAATCATGACTAACACCCCAAAGTACCCCTGACCACACTTTTTTTTATCATCAGTGGTGTACTGGTTACCATCTAGAGGCCAGGGTTCGAATCCTCATTAGCAGTATATTTAATATAATTTTATCCACGGATTATGTGGTAATTATGCATACATATCGAGCTGCGGACTTCGAGGATAGATCTGACCCGTTTACCCTAAGCCCGAGTGTGGTCGGAGGGGTCTTTTGGGGGTGTTAGTCATGGTGATTGAACATGAGCACTTCCAACGCAGTTCCTTTTTGTACATCAGTGGTGTAGTGGTTAGCCAATGTCTTACCATCTGAGAGGCAGGTTTCGAATCTCATAGCAGTATATATATTATACAATTATTTCACGGATTATGTGGTAATGTTATATATATTATATATATAATATTATAATATTATATTAAATTAAAAAATATTATTTATATATATATTAAAAATAAACTTAAAAAACTAAAAGTATTTTAAAAAAAACAGTGAATAAATAAAAAAAAAAAAAAAAAAAAAAAACTAACTTTAATTAAGGAAACTATTGTTGTGTTTGTTAAAATATTAGTTCAGCTCTTGACCCTGAATCTGAAATTATTGATTCATGGTTTAAAACTCGACACATATTTTAAAAACAAGAATTTTAGCAATAAAAAATAAAGGAAAAAAATCTTCATGGCTGATAATTAAAGAAATATAAATAATTTTAATAACCAGAGAGTTTTAAAAAAGTTAAAGATTCGGGTGTATTTAATTAAGAGGAATTTGTATTTTAATCTATAAATATTTTAATAATAGGTAAATATTAGTAAATATGTATATAGGAATGCAAGGTATCTTAAGTATGCTCCAATATATTAATATATATATATATATATATATATTAATATATTATATATAATATATATATATATATATATTATATATATATATATATATATATATATATATATAATAACTATAAAACCACTAAATAAAAAGTAAAAATATAAAAAGTTAAATTAAGGGAATTAACTAAGCAATAGCAGAAATAGGAATAAAAATTTTAAACTCACTATATTTCAAGGAACTATATCCTTCTCATCTGGTGCGACAAGATTAAAAGAAGTTAAGAAAGAACGCAAAGAATCCGAGTGCTTGCTTATATAGAGGCCAAGATGTAACAAACAAACGAACACAAAGGAAAGGGCGCAGGCGCACAAATACTAAAAACAAACAAGAACAAATATACAGATACAACACACATACACGCACATACAAATATATAGACATATACACATACATAAATATATACATACATATACATAAACATACATACAAGAATACATATACGTAAACATACATTACATATACATAAACATACACATAAACATACATTAATACATACAAATACACACATACATACATACGCATACATACTTATAAACACACACACATACACAAGCACAACACACACAAAAAACTATAAAAGTGTATTAAAAAATTAAAATCATAAAAGTGTCTTTAAAAAATAAAAGTAAAATTATCCAATTCAAAGAAACCGGTGGAAGAATTAAAATTGTT
>SEYY01008367.1:32500-37500 GCA_009176605.1 Armadillidium nasatum | reverse complement strand
AGATGAAAATTTTTATTATTCCACAATTTTTTAACAAGAGAGACTATATATATATATATATATATATATATATATATATATATATATATATATATATATATATATATATATATATATATATATATATATATATATATATATATATATATATATATATATATATATATATATATATATATATATATATATATATATATAATATATATATATATATTGAGTCATACAAATAATAGCTATGGGTAATAACGCATAGGGTGTAACAAGATCATTGGTTTTAAAAATCCCAAAGGGTTTAGCCTTTAACCTAAAAAATATTGTTTTAGAATATTATGATGACCTCCTGAAAAATTAATATAATAATATATATATATATATATATATATATATATATATATATATATATATATATATATATATATATATATATATATATATATATATATATATATATATATATATATATATATATATATATATATATATATATATATATATATATATATATATATATATATATATATATATATATATATATAATATATATATATATATATATATATAATAGAGGCCTATTAATTTCTATCAAAGTTGGGAAAATATCGGACACCTGGTCAAGCTAAAGACTGACACATCTTGATACAAGACGTTTGAAAGTTTGCAAGTCTAAGAAAGTTGGGAAAATAGATAAAATAAGTTTGATCCGGACTTTATCAACAGAATAATTGTAAGATTGGGCATAGTGATTAAGTTTGGGATTGCTGAGTTGGACAGAGAAAAGATGAGACTGAGTAGAAAGGCGTGTCGAACGAGCACAAGAGCCCTTCTCAATGGAGGAGGTATGCCACGAGGGAGCTCACAAGAGCAGAGTTCATTGTAATACCTATAATTTAGAGAGAGTGGCGCACAATTCAAGTGGCAGAAGAGACTGGAGTGAATTAATGTGAGAGGAAGAATTAGTAAGAGGAAAAGCCGTAAACTAGGTTCAACCAACCTTTTCAAGAAACCACTCACGATGAGTTATAGGTACTCCATACAGGGGCAAACAGTACCCTATGAAAAGCAAGCAAATGGGTGGCGTGAAGAACTTACGCAGCACCTCAGAACTCCCAACTTCTTTGAAACTTGTTTAAAAAAAGAAATTGTGTGATTCTTTCAAGAAAGATCGCGTGGAAATGAAACACTAAGAAAATTAATGACAGACAGAGGAAGGCTTCAGTTGTATGTTTTCAAAGAAGATATCAGAGTTATGCGAAAGGTTGTGGAGAGTAGAGAGACAATTCCAAAAACGAGTAAAGCTGTCATGATCGTCGACATTATCTCTTGTCCAAAACAGGAACATTTTACTTTCTAAAAAGTAAAGTGCCTGACAACATTTGTTCAAAATTCTTTCAAATCAGGCTGGGTTCAAATCGTCGATACAGTAAATCGTAGTGGTCATATGATTGTCAGTTGTCATCCATCTTTTCACCAAATCGTAATTTCACTCCTATTTTAGTACACGCACGAACACACAGAGAGAGAAAATAATTGAGATAGATTGATAGATAGAAATGGAAAGATAGATAGATAGATAGCTGGTTAGGGAGAGAGAGAGAGAGAGAGAGAGAGAGAGAGAGAGAGAGAGAGAGAGAGAGAGAGAGAGAGAGAGAGAGACCTATATTAGGAAAAAATTCGTTTTCAATTTCTGAAACTAAAACAACGGTTCATTTAAAAAAAAAAGTAGGCCAAGTTAACGTACAGTAGATCTTACTCTTAACATTAATATCACTTTCGGCTCAGGTGGCATGCATTTGTATTATTTTTTATGTCGTACTCTAAACAATAATAATAATAATAATAATAATAATAATAATAATAATAATAATAATAATAATAATAATAATAATAATAATAATAATAATAATAATAATAATAATAATAATAATAATAATAATAATAATAATAATAATAATAATAATAATAATAATAATAAAAATCAATCAAAATAATAATAACAATAATAATAATAATAAATAATAATAATAATAATAATAATAATAATAATAATAATAATAATTATAACAATAATAGTAATAATAGCAAAAATAAACCTAAATATTAATGAGAGCTAATAATAATAATAATAATAATAATAATAATAATAATAATAATAATTATAAAAACAACAATAACCCTAAATAGCTGTGAGTATTGAACATATATTCTGAACGTAAATTTCTAATTAAAAATTGACACCCGTCTTTAAAATGCTTCTTTTCCTTTTCAATTGTCATAAACCTTTGGACAGTTTAAACTGTTTACATATATATATAATATATATAATATATATATATATATATATATATATATATATATATATATATATATATATATATATATATATATATATATATATATATAATATATATAATATATATAATATATATATATATATATATATATATATATATATATAATATATATATATATATATATATATATATATATATATATATATATATATATATATATATATATATATATATATATATATATATATATATATATATATATATATATATATATATATATATATATATATATATATATATATATATATATATATATATATATATATATATATATATAATATATATATATATATATATATATATATATATATATATAATATATATATATATATATATATTGCAGCTCCCTATTCGTATCTTTGATAGCCTTGAAGATGAACTCAACATTCTAGACCTTTTTTAAACTTCTAATTCTTCTCCTTATCCTGTAACTCTTTCATCCTCTCGGTTTATCCGATAACCTTCTTATCTCTGTACCTTGTTCTATGTCTTCAAATATTCCTCAAGAACTGCCTCAAGCCTTCGGGGAGGAGACATTTCTGGCATTTCAGTGTGAAATTGCGGTTGTACTTTTCTGATTTCCATGGAATGATTAAGGTTTCCGTAGGAGGAATCCCTCGGAAAGTGGTGAAAAGAATAAGTTAGGAGAAGCTCAAGTGTGTTGGGTTCATCACTAAGACAGTCAGGGATACGGAAAGAGAGATGCATCAACTGTTCAAAATTGTTCTGGATAGAAAATTGGTAGACGAGTTCACCAGCTGGATCAAGAGAACTAGATGAAAGCCATTGACGATGGTGAACGTTGACATGACCTAAAATGATGATTTTAGAGATAGAAGGAAAAATAATGTGTTCTATTTTGGAGTTAAGATTATCGAAGATTTTTTTAATATGTGTAGAGTTAGGAGATAAGTAGAAAGAACAAATGAATTTCGTTGAAGTTCAAGAAAGTTTAAACCATAAAATAGAGACTTTAGAAGACTCTAAATTAAAGATATGAGAATAGATAACATCGTTGTGCACATATGCAGAACATCCTCCTTTGGCTGAAAACTGAGGTCTAGAAGAAGTGAGGTGGTGTTCGACAAAGTGGAAATTAGACAAAAGACCAAGAATGTTTCAGAAATTATTGAAAAAAAAAAACCGAGCACCAGTGGAAAGCCGGTATCAAGGTCTAGGAGTCACCAATCCCATCACAGGAGGCTACCAAATTCCAAGTGGGGATGGGGGAAAGGGTGGATGAGGAGGATTCTTTGGATGCCGACCCTCCAAGCTTTTCTGAGGCATCTCTTTGTTTCTCCATTTTCTTTTTATTTAAAGGAAACTTACGAGTAGTCGTTTATAAATTTGTTTGAACATGTGAAGAAAAGGGAAGAGAGGTGAGGATAGTGTGAGCATAGACACTTCAATGTGAGATGAGAGTACCCTAGAGACCCTCTGAGAAGGTGAAACGCAAAAAACAACCAAAGGGCAAAGGTGTGAAATGGAATGATCTATCCCACCCCGTAGTTATATATTTATATATATATATATATATATATATATATATATATATATATATATATATATATATATATATATATATATATATAATATATATATATATATATATATATATATATATATATATAATTTAGAAGTAATTTGGAGGAACTAAGCGTGTTTTCACTAAAAGGAAGTGGTCTTACCTCCATGGTTCTCCTATAATAAAAATTTATAGGTCCTTGCCAGAAATGTCTCAAATATAACTTCTGAAAATCTTCCTTTCCTTCTCTTATTCGCACTGATGATTCTGTAGCTAATATTCCCTCTGAAACGGCTAAATTTTTTTCATCTAATTCCTCCATGCTCGATTCTAGCATCCCTCTACGTGTGATTACTCATGATCCAGTGCTTGGGATCCTGAAATCTATGAAGGTCAGGAAGACCAGTGGTCCTGATGCCATTCCCACTCATGTTCTGAGTGAGTGTGTTTCCGAGTTAGCCCCTGTCCTTGTTCAGCGCATAGCCGCTTTGACCCTTCCAGCTTTCGATCTATAGCTCTCACTTGTGTTCTGTCTAAAATTTTTGAAACTCTCCTCAACTCTCATTTCCTGGATCAATTGGAGTCTCATTCTCTTCTCTCAGATCACCAGTATGGCTTTCGACGCTCGAGGTCAACTAGTGACATTCTTTCCTTTCTTACTGATTTATGATCTTCTGACCTTAGGTACTTCGAAATGTATGGTGCCGCTTAACATATCCAAGGCTTTTGACCAGGTATGGCATGCGTTGCTGCTCTCTAAACTCCCCTCCTTTGGGTTTCCTCCTTCTCTTTGCTTACATTTGTCTAGTTTTCTCTCAGATCGTTCCATTTCGGCACTTGTAGATGGAGCCACCTCTTCTTTCTTCCCTGTCAGTTGTGGTGTTACTCAGGATTCTCTTTTATTCTTACTTTTCATTAACGACCTTCTCAACTGCACTTCTAACTTTGTTCACTCTTATGCTGATGACTTAATTCTCCATTTTTCTACTCATTTCAAATCTGCTCCCTCTTTTGTTTCTAGAGTTGCTTCTCGTCTTCAACTTTCTGATTCTACTCTTGCTGATCTGGATGGGATTTCTCGGTGGGGTCATAGCAGCCTTGTGAAATTCAACTCTTTAAAAACT
>SEYY01008367.1:25000-27500 GCA_009176605.1 Armadillidium nasatum | reverse complement strand
ACAGGATATCCAAAATTCTTCGACTATCTTAACTCCAAAATAGAACACATTCTTTCTTCTTCTCCTTTCTCCGAAATCATCATTTTAGGTGATTTCAATGTTTACCACCGCCAATGGCTTTCATCTAGTTCTCATGATCCAACTGGTGAACTCGTAACCCAAATTTTCTATCCAGAATAACCTTGAGCAGTTGGTGCATCTCCCTACCCGTATCTGGCCGCCTTGGTGATGAACCCAATATACTAGATCTTTTCCTAACTTCTTATCCTCCTCCTTACACTGTTAGACTCTTTCCTTCTCTGGGTTCATCCGATCACCTTCTTATCTCTGTATCTTGTCCTGTCTCTTCAAGTCTTCTGCAAGAACGGCCCCCGCCTTCGGCGAGGAGACGTTTTTGGCATTTCGGTGCCACTAACTGGTCTGACTTGCGGTAGTACTTTTCTGATTTTAAATGAAATGATTACTGTTTCAGTGGGAGGGACCCATCGGAGCGTGCCGAGCGCATAACTGAGGTGATTCTCTCTGGCATGGAGGCGTACATTCCATATTCTTTCCCTTCTATTAAACCTAACAAACCTTAGTTTAACTCTGCTTGTTCTCATGCTATCCGTCGCAGGGATGTTGCCTTCAGGGATTACCGTCGTCTCCAAACTCAAGAAACTCACAACTTATATTTCATACCGGAACCGTGCAAAATCTATCCTTCGTGATACCAAAAACTCTTTTCTCCGTCGCAAATGCAATAATCTTTCTGGCTCCTCTTCTTCACGCCCTTTCTGGCATTTTGCAAAAAATGTCAACTCTAACTTTGCTTCTTCCTCTTTCCCTGCTCTAGTATCTTCTGACGGTTCAACTGCCTTTTTGCCTTCTTCTAAAGCTGAACTATTTGCTCAAACATTTGCTTCTAATTCAACCTTAGACGATTCCGGAGCTGTTACTCCTCCTTCAACCCCCTCCGACTCATTTATGCCTAAAATTGTAATTTCTTCTAAAGACTTCCTTTCTGCTCTCTCTTAGCTTAACACTAAGAAGGCGTATGGTCCTGATGGTATCCCTCCTGTGGTTCTCAAAACTTGTGCTTCCGAGCTTGCACCCTGCCTCGGTAAACTATTTCGTCTATGTCTTTCTACTTCAGCCTTCCCTTCTTGTTGGAAACGTGCTCTTATTCAGCTTGGGTCGAAGAAGGGGGACCCTTCTCAACCCTCTAACTACCGTCCAATTTCTTTAACCTCCGTTCTTTCTAAAGTTTTCGAATCTATCCTTAACAAGAAGATTTGGAAAAATCTCAATTCTTCTAATCTAATCTCTGATCACCAGTATGACTTTCGTAAGAAACGCTCTACTGGTGATCTTCTTTCCCCTTCTCTCTGATTCTTAGTCCTCCGCTCTTCGGCATTTCGGTGAATCTTTTGTTGTGGCGCTGGACATATCGAAAGCTTTCGATAGAGTCTGGCACAAAGCTTTGATTTCCAAACTTCCCTCTTTCGGAATCTATCCTTCTCTCTGTGGCCTTCTCCCTGATTTCCTTTCTGGTTGTTCTATAGCAGCTGTCGTAGACGGTCACCGTTCTTCCTTTAAATCTATTAATAGTGGTGTTCCTCAAGGATCTGTTCTATCACCAACACTTTTTCTGCTTTTCATTAATGACCTTCTCTCTATTATTTCATCTCCTATCCATTCCTGTGATGATGACTCCACCCTTCCTTACTCTTTTCATTTTGAAAAGCGCCCCTCCCAGCAACAGTCAGTAGAGGCAAGGAGGGTGGCCTTGGAGCAACTAACCTCTGATCTATCTCTCATTTCAAATTGGGGCAGAGAAAACATGGTCGTTTTCAATGCATCAAAAACTCAATTCCTCCTTCTCTCTACTCGTTACAATCTTCCACACAACTATAATATCTTCTACGAAAACACACAATTATAACCTTCATCTATCATTAATATTTTTGGAGTTTCTTTTTCTCGTGATCTTTCTTGGAAAGATCAGATTATTTCTCTTTCTAAACAAGCTTCTAAGAGGTTGGGTGTTCTGAGTATTTCTTTACACCACTCCAGTTGATTGCTCTGTATAGGGGTGTTGTTCGCCCCTATATGAAGTATGCGTCTCACATCTGAAGTGGTTCCACTCATACAGTTCTGGAAAAAGTGGAGTCTAGACATTTTAGCCTTATCAACTCTCTTGCTCTCACTAATTCTCTCCAATCTGTTTATGCCCGTCGAATTGTTGCGTCACTCTGGACAATGGACACTGCTCTTCTGAACTCTCTCGTCGCATACCTCCTCCATTGAGAAGAGCTTGTGCGATTGGTCATTCTACACAGCATAATCCTTTCTCTGTCCAACTCTCTGACCCCAGACTTAACCGCTATGCTAAATCTTACATGTACTCTACTGGTAAAGTCTGGAACACACTTCCTTCATCTAGTTTTCCAACTTCCTATGATTTAGGCACCTTCAAACGCCGAGTATCAGGTCATGTCGGCCTTTAATTTGACCATGT
>SEYY01008367.1:12500-17500 GCA_009176605.1 Armadillidium nasatum | reverse complement strand
AATTAATGACCTTAATTGCATTAATCTTCTAAGTCTAGCCTCTTTTCTCATATTTTGACTTTTTTCCCACTGTACTTGAAGTCAAGCATGTGCCACCCTCTCCCTTTGGCATTACCCTCGAGAAGAAGGGAGTGCCTCACGCTCTTTCTTGAGCTATTTCTATCAACTTCTAATGCCACATCCGGTTTACAGACTTTTTATTGCCTCTTTCTAGCTTCTTTCTAGCATTCACCCTCTCCCATCTCCCCCACGGCACGTGTTACCCTTGACAAATCTACTCCCCTACGGATTGTGAGTGTCAGTGACAGCTGGAACTAAAGATAATGAACCATCGTTGATGGCTTCACACATGTAATATTTTTATTCAGAGATAGTTATGAAATGAGTTTGAAATGACTTGATTTTATACTTATGACGTAATAATATAATAGAAACAGCATGTGTGGGTGTAATTGATGTCTTGTAACAGGATTGGAAAGGGTGGGAAGTATGTGATGATACTGATGAAGTGATACGTGTATTCGTGCCCCTCGTTTAAAGAACATTGGTACGGAAATTGAATAGGGAGAAAGATGCTTATAAATTATTGAGGAGAAGGTACTGCTTCTCCTGAAGTGCCGGAGATGATTTGTTTGATCACTCTATATCATAAATGTTGATTGTATTCTTTGATCATTCTTATGAGAGAAATGTCACTGCACTGTGAAGATTTTAAAATATAAGTAATAACATATTAAAGAATTAGTGTACGATATTATTTTATGACGTCAAAGACATAAAATTCAGCCTCAAATACTAATGATACACGAAATTGAGAATATATAAAAATACATTAAATGAAAGGAATATGGCATCATTTTATAGCGCTATCTGAAGAATTATGCATAAAATAAGATTGTTGCAAAAGAAATTTAGTATGAAAATAAAAAGAAAGAAAAATAATTTGTAAAAGTGTACAAAGTTGAAGTTATTGAATTGTTTCCTCACGATCAATGACGTCATTGTTAAGAAAATGATCAGTTCCAGGTTTAAATATTCAGTTATGGCTTAAAAAAAAAATAAAAAATTTTTGTTTTGGTTTAGAGAAAAGTATCGCATAATGAATATCAGCTCTGACGTAGCCATATTGAAAAATAATATACTGAGAACATAAGAGTAAGATGTGTTATTGGTGTATAATTGATTGAAATAGAGTAATTGAATAATTATGAAATGTGTGAATGAGGATGTGGATATAATCGTAGAGGCATCTAATAAGGAAATTTGTGTCACGTGTACTGTAAATGCATATTCATTATGTAATATAATATTGTGAATATGTAATTATCATGTAAAGAGAAAACATAATTTTATATAATATCGTAAACAATGAGAAATATGAAAACATAGAACGATATCACGAGTAAAAAATTAAGTTCAAATTCTCTAAGCATACGAATATAATGGGGATCTAAAAAGAAATTGCATTGAGTTTTATTATTTTGTATCTGATGATACTTTCATGTCATACCCTCCTTCAAAATTCTCAGAAGGTATATATATATATATATATATATATATATATATATATATATATATATATATATATATATATATATATATATATATATATATATATATATATATATATATATAATATATATATATATATATATATAATATATATATAATATATATAATATAATAATTAATTAATTTATAATTAAAATTAATAATATATATATATATATATATATATATTATATATATATATATATATATATATATATATATATATATATATATATATATATATATATATTTTATCTGGTTAGTGAAATAGAATAATTTAAAGTTACAAACATATGGTTTAGTTCTTAATGAAATTTTCTATGAAGATGAATAATTGAAGATTTTGGTAATGTTTCATGTTGATGAATATGAGGCCACATGAGGATGACCTCATGAATGAAGATAAAACAGGATGAATGTTATTTGTTTAAAATTTTGAGATTGATTCAAAGAATTCGAGATGAAATATCAGGATGGAGATGAAAAACCACGTGATCAAAACTCGAGAAGACCAACGAAATTTTTCGTTGTGTAAAAGGGTCCTAATGGGAAAACTTGTAGGAACTACGTGCACCACGTATGTATGTATGTAAGATGAGTTATTTTTGCACAGTCTTAGTGTAAACGCATTGCTTATACATCAGTTTCTTTTCTTAGCCTCGAAAGTCGCTCAGATAAAAGAAAAATATGTGATGTGCGAGAATGATTAATAGATTTGTTATCGAGAATATCTTACACCATCTTTGAAAAAGGGACATAAAATAAAGAAATTTGAAATAGTAAGAATAACATCAATTTGAATGTAAATAAAGGTAAGCATAGATTGAGGGAGGAATTTCATGGCTGGAGAGATGATTTGGAACTTAGAAATTACTCGGATGAAGGTTTTGTTCAATGGAAAATAGAACTTAAAGTAATTTTAATAGCAGGACTTTAACGGCAAACAGAATTAATTTAAGAGAGAGAGAGAGAGAGAGAGAGAGAGAGAGAGAGAGAGAGAGAGAGAGAGAGAGAGAGAGAGAGAAATGGGTTCGTGTATATGTATATATTTGTTCATGTATATGCCTGAGGGTTTATGCGAGTGTGTGAATGTTTCTGTATGTGTGTATGTGCTTGCGCTTGTATGTATGCATATTAGGTGTGAGTGGAGAGATGAATGAGTCCGTATACGCTTTACATGATTTATAAAGGATAGAGAGATGGAGAGGGAACACTCTAATTTTTAAGTATTTAGAAATGGGTGCAGCATTAACATATTCTTGTTTATGTGCATGTATGAGTGCTTATGTGATTATGTTTATGTGTGTGTATGTGCTTGCGCGTGTATGTGTGCGTGTATGTATGTGTGGGTGGGTGTTTGTGTGGGGAGATGAATGAGTCTCTATACGCTTTACATGTTTCAGTGTATCAGTGTAAAAAATATTCTTATAAATGTAATAAAAGAATTTATTTTTTTAAATAAAAAAAATAGTTTTGAAAAATTTCCTGGGAAAATATTTTACATGAGAAAAAAAATTGCTTGAAAAAAATAATGCTCAAAAAAATAAATTATAAAAGACGGGAAACATAAATATAGAGTTGTTTATTCATGACGTCACTGGTATAAGAAAATGAAGTCTTGACACTAAAACATTATCAAAGGCTTGCCCATGCAAGATCGTTACGTCATCAAATGGCATGTGGAAGTAATGTGTTGTATATGCTTGTACATGTACATTTAATCGCGCACTGCCTATCCTGCACCCAGGCGTGCCCCACAGCGCCTCTCGAGTCCGGAGGGTGCCTTTGTGGATGTAGCACCAAATGATCCTTCCAACTTCTTCTGAATCAAAGTCACGTGATGCTAATGGATCCATAACACTATATTATAAATAATATATATATATATATATATATATATATATATATATATATATATATATATATATATATATATATATATATATATATATATATATATATATATATATATATATATATATATATATATATATATATATATATATATATATATATATATATATATACGTCAAACGGTCAACAAAGAAACTATACCCAAAACGACGACAAGGGAATAGTCGACAGGTCAAGCTACCGACATTTTTGAAAAAAATCTGTTGATCAATTTTCTTTTCAGTTTGAACTGTCTAGGATTTGGCCATACGTTAAAAAATTTGTCGACTGTTTGACCAGGATCGTATTTTTTTTAAAATATTGATATAATTGAAATGTAAGCTTTTTTATTATTTTTATTATTATAATAATTATAAAAATAATATTTTAATTTGTAATATAATATTTTAGTAAATGTGAAATCGAATTTGAACAGTTTGAACTGTCTAGGATTTGGCCATACGTTAAAAAAATTGTTCCGACTGTTTGGCCAGGATGGTATTTTTTTTAAATATCGATACAACCGATATATGTAAGCCTATTTTTTTTATTATAATAATTAAAAAAATATTATTTTAATTTTTAATATAATATTTTAGTAAATGCATGGCACACGAACATGTCTAAGGGGCTCCTACCCAGTACCCCCCGACATATGAGTAGTAATGATTCATATCTATCGATTTATTCTGTAAAGGATTTGAACGAGTGATAAAATTTCGTTAGTGGCGTGTCGGAAGCTATACCCAAAACATCGACAAGGAAAATAGTCGGCAGGTCAAAAAGCCGACACTTTTGAAAAAAATCTGTCTATCACTTTTCACTTCAGTTTGAGCTGTCTAGAATTTGGCCATACGTTAAAAAAAAATTGACTCGATTGTTTAACCAACATCGTATTTTTTTATATCGATATAATCGATATGTTACCTATTTTTTATTTTCATTGTTATAATGATCAATAATATATTAATGTAATTTTTAATATAATATTCTAGTAAATGTATGGCACATGAACATTTATCTACGGGGGGCGTACCCCCCCGTACCTCCCGATCCTTGAGTGGTGATGATATATATCTATCGATTAATCGATATCGATTTATTGTGTCGAAGATTTGGACGAGTTGTAAAAACATTTTGTCGGCCCTTTGACCTTACCAAAACAAGTTCTCTGATTTTGGACAATTGATTAAATTTCGTTAGTGGCATGTCAGCCTTTTGACCTGTCGACTATTTTCCCTGTCGACTTTTTGGGATAATCTCGAAATGTCGGTCTTTTGACCTGTCGACTATTTTCTCTGTCGACGTTTTGTGATAATCCCGTCGACAACTTGCTTAGCTTGTCCAAATGATCGACAACATTTTTTCAAAACTCTTCCAAATGGTTGACACAATAAGTCGATATATATATATATATATATATATATATATATATATATATATATATATATATATATATATATATATATATATATATATATAATATATATATATATATATATATATATATATATATATATATTTAAAGAGAGAGAAAGGCCTATAGAGTTATAGGC
>SEYY01008367.1:2500-5000 GCA_009176605.1 Armadillidium nasatum | reverse complement strand
TGAAAAACAATAAGAATAAATCAATAATATATAAAATAAGTAAAAGATAAATTATCGTAAATAACTGTTAGAAATACTAGGCGAAACAAAATGATCTAATAAATCAACGAATAAAGAAATAAAAAAAAAAAAAAAAAAAAAAAAAAAAAACAAAGAAAAAATTCTTTCCCATAAATACTACCTCTTCCTCCTCCTACAATCCAACTAATAATAAGTAAGAATTCTTACACTTGAGTGAAGCTTCGAGTTTGACCTGATTAATGGGGTAATAGTACGTAAAATCTTCAATTATTTCTCACTCAACCTCGCTTAATTTGTTATTTACTGATTTTTTTCCAAGAATAATTTGTCAAACCATTAAATTTCATTATAATAATAACAAAAATATTGAGAATAAATATCCCTTCTTTAGAAAGGTAAAATATGATGGTAATTTATTTCATACTTTAATTGCTATGTTGTTGGCTTGTTCGCGTAAATCCTTTATATTCATAATCAAGTTTAAAAGATCAAAAATGAAAAGGTATGCAAATAGTTTCTCATAGTAGGATGACTGATTCAAATTTTTTTTTTTTTTTTTCTTTTTTTTTTCGGGAATTTTAAAATGAACACCCAAGCTTCCTTCCCTACCTCTTCATACTATATATATATATATATATATATATATATATATATATATATATATATATATATATATATATATATATATATATATATATATATATATATATATATATATATATATATATATATATATATATATATATACATATATATATATTATATAATATATATATATATATATATATATATATATATATATATATATATATATATATATATATATATATATGTGTGTGGGTGTGTGTGTGTGTGTGTGTGTGTGTGTGTGTGTGTGTGTGTATCCTATCTCTGATTAGTAATATTTAAATAAATTTATTAAAATTAATCGGCTTACATAATTTCATATATATATAAGGCATTTTAAAAAATTAAAAATTAAATTATACAGACCATCATAATTCTACAGATATTAAAACTGAAAGAGTTTTATAATAATTCTGGAATACTAATCGCGAAAATAGCGTTATTTTCTCTTTCATTTGCAGATTTTGTTCAATTTTCAACGTTATGTTTACGTAATTTAGCAAAAAAAAAATATAAAAAAAATATGGAGGAATTACATAGTAATCTATTTATGAATATTTAAATATGTTGCATAAAATAGATTATAACATAATCTGAACAGCAAAATATTTAACAGATTGCCGTCCTATGTCAGTGAATGTCACCGTAATAAAATAGCCATTTTGAACTTTTTGCTTGAAGTGTTTAGACTGAAATTTATTTATTCTTTCCTTTTAACGATTATGTTCCTATTTATATAGGAGAGTTGATGTTAAAAGGTATTTCAGATACGCCAGAATGGTTTTATTATGTATGTGGTGGTTTTGTGGTGTCACTATACAACACGGCTTATCAAAAATACGAGAACGTACATGCTTATTTTGGTTAATGATTGGAGACCAGGACAGGAAATAGATTTCGCCTCAAGTTTGTCATACAAGTGCTGAGGAACTACGAAACTGAACTCAGAGTAAAAAAATCTCATTCTCATTTGCTGCAATAATATGATTGATAAAGACAGAGAGTCATTAAAAATGTTGTTTTTGTTTAATAAAATCAGCGAAAGGTCCCATTTGCAAATACAAGAGAAACATTGTCTACCCAAAGACTCCCTCTTCTGTCAGGTCTGTGCTAAATGATCAGGACTCACCTGTATCATCACCTCCTACATTGGTTTTTTGATGTATTTAAAAATTTTTTTTACATTTTTCTTCAGTACTAGTTGCTTATTCATTACATGTCAAGGAAACTCATGAAAATATTTACTATCTCCTTAATAAGATATCAAGAATAAAATTGGCAAATTTGTAGAAATATCAAAATTCTCACCATGATATCAGGGACTGTTAAATCAGGGTAGCAAAGTGGTTACACATTAATTCCATGTTTCATCTGTGAATACGATAGTAGAGTTTGACCAGCTGTGGATCAGGATAAACTTACCTAAATAAAAGACAACTGGAAAATAGGATTAAAGGAAATTCTCCTCTAGAACTCAGTGGATCCAGAAAATGCAATTTTACCATCTTTACATATTACATCAAAATGCTTGAAATGGCATTAAGTCTGGATAAAAATAGTGAATCTTTTATTGAGTAAAGTTTTAATACATTCATCAGATGGAAAAATCAAAGAAGGGATGTTGCATACTGAGCCTTCCATTTCTTTCTCTCTCTCTCTCTCTCTCTCTCTCTCTCTCTATATATATATATATATATATATATATATATATATATATATATATATATATATATATATATATATATATATATATATATATATATATATATATATATATATATATATATATATATATATATATATATATATATATATATATATATATATATATATTGCCCTCGTCATTAACACT
>SEYY01008366.1:25000-27177 GCA_009176605.1 Armadillidium nasatum | reverse complement strand
AGTAAAAAATACCGCTCGTAACAGTTCAAAACATGAAAATAATTGTTTTTACATGCCTATTGTCAAATGTTTACCTCGTATTTGAAATATGATAACTTGAAAATGCTTGAATAGCTAATGTTAGTAAAAAATACAGCTCGTAACAGTTCAATAAATGAAAATAATTGTTTTTTCATGTTTAATATGAAATATTTGTCTTGTACTTGAAATATGCTAACTGGAAAATGCTTGAAAAAGGATTGTTGATTATGACTGGTTAGGTTGGTCAGAGTGATGTTTAGTATAAAACACCTTAGGAACATTGAGGTATAAATGTGTTAGTCGATAAGAGTTTTTTTTTTGTATTTTTAATATATTAGTAATGACCTTACTGTTTCATAAATGGTATGTTGAAATTTAAATATAGGGTAAGATATCGTTTATTAAATAAATGTTTAAGTATAATTTAGAATACCTGAAAATTTGTGTGGGCATCTATGTTTTCGTTAATTGATTATGTTTTCTGAAGATACTTTAGGTTAGTATGCGAGTATGTAACATGTTATATCAGATGTTTGATGAATAAAAGAAGTAAAATTAAATATTTTAAAAACAAAATGTTAATAAAATAAATATTTCGAGGTTCTAAACAGTTTAAGATAGTTTGTAAAAGAGTCAAAGCTAAGAAAATAGACTAAGTGTTGTAAATATAAAAGTTTATACGATATAGTTATATTGAATGCGGCTACCATTCGAAAGTAATGAATAAGTTAATAGTTTGTGTAACCTCAATATTGATGATGTTGCATGTATGTTGACTAGAATTGCTAAGTTTGAGAATTCCTATGTTTGATGTTAACCATAGCCTTAGTATGAATACTTGCATCATCGATATATTGACCTCTAAAACATGTTAGTTTGTGAATATCCATAAGAGAATAGACGAAGTGAGAAAATGCAAAGTGTTTACGAATTAGTTATATTGGTAGAGTTGGGTATTCTTATGCTTGATGTTGTTAGAAATTATAGTATGGGTGTTTGTATTGCTTAAGTAAAAGTATGCTAAATAAATGAAATGCCTATATGGATGATGAGTTATGACATGTGCTGGTGAGGATTCGGTCTTTATCACGAGAAATCGCCCCAAATATTCATGCTAGTAATTAACATATGAAGAAATATGGAGTTTACCATCTTTCGGTTTTAAGTATGTCGTTTCTTGATTTGGATCGAGTGTAATGAGATCTAATATTATAAGTTCATATGGGTGAAAATTAATAATAATAATAAGATGGAGGGGCAGTTATGGCACATGTTGGTAAGGATGTTGTCTGAAACCATAGTATGAATGCGTGCATTGTTAATATATTGACATCTAAAGCCGATTAGTTTATGAAGACCCTTAAGAAAATTGAGTATGGTGAAAATACAAAGTTTTAACGTATAAAACCTAACTTAACGTAGCGTAATTTAACATGCCCCAACCTTACCAAACCTAACAAGATTATTCTTTGTAACCTTTCGGTAATTTAATTAAGAAACATTTTTCCCATTTTGTTTCCAAGTTAAAGTTATCGAGTAAACAGATCAATAACAATGTATCAATATTCTTTCGTATCGACAAACTTCTAAATGTAGGTCTTGCTTAATAGTACATTATTCCACACACACACACACACACACACACACACACACACACACACACACACACATACACACACACACGAATGCAAGTATATATATATATATATATATATATATATATATATATATATATATATATATATATATATAAAGGAGGAAGGACACGCACGCACGAAACGCCAAAATATTTAGTTCCTATATATAGTCGTAGATACAGGGGATCTGATTACCTACTAGTTTTTCGGAATGCCAGTGGGGAACTTCTGAGTTTTCTGGACCTAATGGTATAAGGATGTACAATCTAAATAATAGATTTTAGCGGTGCCATTGGTAGGAGGGTAATAGTAGACGAAAGGTTCAGTTCGTCCTCCATATAGAGCATCACCGATGACAAGACGATGATTGGCTACATCGCTCCCTATCCTGTTATCATATACCCTCAAAAGCTCTTGCTCGCCAGTCTGAAGAATTTTCACCACAAATTCATCCTTCACCTTCATCCATTCGCATTCCCACACACGAACAACTTCAAAACCTGCAGCTACATAGGCGGC
>SEYY01008366.1:0-20000 GCA_009176605.1 Armadillidium nasatum | reverse complement strand
TAGTCCCTATGACTGAGAGAAATTTTTTTTTAGGTTTTATACTTAAAGTGTTTAAAATCTCATTTAAATTCTTTCATGTCCTCAGCCCCTTTAGTATTAACATGATACCACTTAAGAGAGATGCTTGTTTACCAATAAGTTTATGTTTACATATAGGTATACTTATTTATTTTGCTTATTTAATTTTGCAATACATATTAATAACCTGTCTACTATTACTGTATCTTCAACCAACAAATTTGTTCATTATTCAGTGCTATTTGATTCTTTAGGATGTTCATTTAACCTTAATCATTTAATATAATCAGGCATCCTTTTATGTGGTCTACTTTGTTATAAATTTTGATTTTGTGAAGTAATTTTGCTATTTATTCTTAGTGTTAATCTATATATTTTCCTGTTAGGTAATTTGAAAATGGATTTTGACATAAATCCGAAACGTCATTTGTTTAATATATTTATTTACTTATATATTTAATCATCATTATTAAATGTAAATTATTCATTTAGATCATTGCTGTTTTCTACGTTGTTCGCATCATTACTTATTTCTATAAGGTTCCCAAGGAACAAATCCATTGCTGATATATATATATATATATATATATATATATATATATATATATATATATATATATATATATATATATATATATATTATATGTCTCCTCTGGTGGGCAAAAGCTAAAGGCCTACCATAATCCACCAGAGTTGGGGAGTATTAGAAATCGGGTCGCTAATGGCAGACGTGACCCGATACACGGCGTTTAAAAGTGTACAAGTCAAAGGAAGTTGGGAAAACAGATAAAGGAAGTGTGTTCCAGACTTTAGCAGTAGAGTACATGTAGGAGTGAGCATAGCGGTTAAGTCTGGGGTCGGAGAGTTGGACAGAGAAAGGATGAGACTGTGTAGAAAGTCGTGTCGCACGAGCCCTTCTCAACGGAGGAGGCATGAGACGTGAGAGTTCAGAAGAGCAATGTCCGTTGTAATAACGATAGTATAGAGAAAGTGACGCAACAATTCGACTGGAAGAAAGAGATTGGAGAGACTTAGTAAGAGCGGGAGAGTTGATAAGACGAAAAGATCTAGACTCCACCTTTTCAAGAAGAGCTGTATGTGTGGAACCACCCCAGATATTCAAGGCGTACAACATACAGGGGCTAACAACACCCCTATACAGAGCAAGTAACTGGGGTGGCGTAAAAAAACTACGAAGGAGCCTCAGAACACCCAACCTCTTAGAAGCTTGTTTAGAGAGAGAAGTAATGTGATCTTTCCAAGAAAGATCACGAGAAAAAGAAACACCGAGAATATTGAGAATAGATGAAGGTTTGAGTTGAGTGTTTTCGAAGAAGATGTCATAGTTGTGTGGAAGATTGTGTCGAGTAGAAAGATGGAGGAATTGAGTTTTTGAGGCATTGAAAACGACCATGTTTTCTCTGCCCCAATTTAAAATACGAGAAAGATCAGAGGTCAGTTGCTCCAAGGCCATCCTTCTTGAATCTATTAACTGCTGTTGGGAGGGATGTCTTTCAAACTGAAAGGAATAATGAAGGGTGGAGTCATCGGCATAAAATTGTATAGGAGATGAAGTAATAGAGAGAAGATCATTGTTGAAAATTAGAAAAAGAGTTGGGGATATGACAGATCCTTGAGGAACACAACTATTTATATATATATATATATATATATATATATATATATATATATATATATATATATATATATATATATATATATATATATATATATATATATATATATATATATATATATATATATATATATATATATATATATATTAGGGATTTAGTGAAGTATCGGTATCGGTATCAGTATCGGTATCGGCAGTATCGGCACATTTTTTGGTATCGGTATCAGTATCGGCTAAAAATGGCCGATACCGATACCGATACCAGATTTTTTTCGTCCCTTTAGCTTAATTAAATTGTGTAATTTTTTTTATTAATATTACGTATTATTTTGAAACGCCGTTTCGCGATAATTTTGTTTCCCGAACATTATATGTCGTTTTCCACTAAAAGTTTTTTTTTTCAAATGCAAAAAATTGTTTTTCAATTTATTTTCACGCCATTTACTTCTTACCATTTGGTTTGTTTCCTTAAATATTTAATTTTTATTTTAATCCTTGATTAATTCGTTAGTAACATATTAAGATGGTAACCAAGGTACAAAAATATATAATATATATATATATATATATATATATATATATATATATATATATATATATATATATATATATATATATATATATATATATATATATATATATATATATATATGTGTGTGTGTGTGTGTGTGTGTGTGTGTGTAGGGGAGAACGTATCGCCGTCCAAAGCGATGCAAGTACCCTTTATTAGGCATACTCCGGGGAGTGACAGTATGGTCTAGAATCTAGACCATTTCGTTTCACTTCCTAGCCCTTTGGTTCGTTCCTATTCGCTTTTCACCTTCTCAGAGAGTCTCTAATGTACCCTCGACTCATATTGGAGTGTCTATGCTCCCACTTCTCCTTCCCCCTACTTCCTTCTCATGTTCCAAATTTACAAGCGCTTACTCGTCAAATACCTTTGTAAAAAAAAAAAAAAAAAAAAAAAAAAAAAAAAAAAAAAAAAAAAAAAAGGATAAACTCAAAGCAGCCTCAGAGATGCTTCGAGGAGCGGCGTTCTTTTTAAAGTTTTCAAATCTCAATTGGAAGCATCTCAATTCTTCAAATCTTATCTTTGATCGCTAGTATGACTTCCATTAGAAACGCTGTACTGGTGATCTCTTTCTATTCTCTCTGACTCTTGATCTTCCACTCTACGGCATTTCGGTGAATCTTTTGCTATCGCGCTGGATATTTCGAAAGCCTTCGATAGGGACTGGTACAAATCTTTGATTTCTAAACTTCCCTCTTTCAGAATTTATCCTTCTCTTTGATTTTCTTTCTGATCGATCTATAGCTGCTGTTGTAGACGGCCACCGTTCATACTTTAAATCTGCTAATAGTGGTGTTCCTCTTTATTCTGTCCAATCCCCAAAACTTTTTAAACTTTTCATTAATAAGCTTCTCTCTATTACTTCATCATCTATCCGATCCTATGCTGATGATCTCACCAATCATTACTCCTTTAAGTTTGAAAGGCAACAGTTATTTGACACTAGAAAGGTTGACTTGGAATATCTGAGGAAGAAATTGAGGAAGAGGAAGAGAAAACATTGTTTTTTTTCAATGCTTCAAAAACTCAATTCCTCCATATCTCTACTCGAGACTATCTTCTACAAAACTATAACATCTTCGAAAACAAGCAACTCAAGCCTTCATCTGTCCTTAATAATCTCTAGTGGTCTTTCTTGGAAGGATCACATTACTTCTCTTTCTAAACAAGCTTCTAATAGGTTGAGTATTCTGTTGCGCATTCGTGATTTTTTTACGTCAATCCAGTTGCTTTATCTTTATAGGGGTGTTGTTCTCTCCCTGTATGGAAAACGCCTCATACATCCGGAGTAGTTCCACTCACACAGCTCTCCTTGACAAGGTGGAGTCTGGCTTTTCGTCTTAAGAACTCTTCCTTTCTCACTAATTCTCTCCAGTCTCTTTCTGCCCGTAGAACTGCTGCGTAACTCACTATATACAATCGCTAGTACAATGGACACTGCTCTTCTGAACTATCCCGTCGCTTTTCTCCTCCATTGAGAACACGTTGGTGTAACACGATATTCTACGCAGTCTTATCCTTTCTCTGTCTGATCCTAGACTGAACCGCTATGCCTAATCTTATATACACAACAACTGGTAAAGTCTGGAACACACTATCTTTTTCTATTTTAACGATTAGGTTCTGATATGGACCCAACTCTGGTGGAAATTAGTAGTTTTCTGGTCTTTACCCACCAGAGGAGATATAATATATATATATATATATATATATATATATATATATATATATATATATATATATATATATATATATATATATATATATATATATATATATATATATATATATATAGAGAGAGAGAGAGAGAGAGAGAGAGAGAGAGAGAGAGAGAGAGAGAGAGAGAGAGAGAGAGAGAGAGAGAGCCAAGATAGAGAAAAGTTAAGAGAGGTGATAACAAGTTTTGCTGAAAAGCTAAAAGAGGTGGGATTGATCGTGAATGTTGAAAAGACAGAACTGTTAATAATTAGAAGGGATGAAGACGAAGAGGAAGAGGAGCTTGTGCTGAAGGTGCATGGCGAGGAGGTGATTGTGGTAGAGAGATGTGAATATTTGGGGAGGAGAAAGTATTCACAAGGGAATGAAGTAATATGCTGGAAATCACCAACTGGATGGAGAAATACGGAAGAATGGTGTGAGCGCTGTACCCAGTCTTGGCAGACAAAAGAATGGATATAGGAGTAAAGAAAGTAATTTTTGAAAGTACTCTAACCTCAATTTTGTAATATGGAACGGAGACTTGGAGTGCGACAACAAGAAAAGAAAGCAGAATTCAAGCAACAGAGATGAGGGTGTTGCGTTTGATGGTGGGAAGAACCAGGAAGGAGAGGATAAGAAGCGAAAGAATTAGATAAAGTATAGGGGTTGAACCAATTAATCAAAAGATAGATGTAGCAAGACTGAGATGGTTGGGACACGTGTGGAGGATGCAGGAGGGGAGAGAGACTAGAGGGAGGTGAGAGTGCAGGCCAAGATTAAGAAGACCGAGAGGGAGACAAATGAGAGATGAATGGAGTGTGTTCGGGATTCACTGAGGCGCATCAGCTGCCTATTATGGAACAGTTGGTGGCATATGGAATTATTTACTGCAGATCTAGATAGAGACGAGTGCTGGCCCCACTGACAGGCTTTAGAGCCTTACTTGGATCTGATATATATATATATATATATATATATATATATATATATATATATATATATATATATATATATATATATATATATATATATATATATATATATATATATAATATATTCTTATAAGTAAAAAATTGGCATCGGTATCGGTATCGGCATCGGTATCGGCTAATTTTTCGGTATCGGTGAAATTGAAAGTCTTGGTATCGGTATCGGTATCGGTAAAAATTTTGGTATCGCTCCATCCCTATATATATATATATATATATATATATATATATATATATATATATATATATATATATATATATATATATATATATATATATATATATATATATATATATATATATATATATATATAAATTAAAAAGAGAGAATATGGTGATGAAGAATTATTGGAATACTTACCAAATATGGAAATGACTCTTTCGACGATGGTAATAACTAAACTTCTTTCCAAAAGAGGAACGAACAGTCTTGGACATTTTGAAGTGCAATATTTGTACTCTGAAGAAGACGTTCAAGCTGCTGACGAGTAAGTAAACTCTACGTAAATTTTTTTATCTAATTAAATCTATGATTTCAAAGTTATTTCATATTTTAGTTCCGATTTTTTCTAAACTTTTATTTTGCTTATTTCAGATTTCGAAAAGATTTAGAAAAACTCAGCTTGGATATTAAGAAACGAAATGTTAATAGAGAAAAGAAGTTCTTCTTTTTAGATCCCGAAATTGTTCCCAATTCAATAAGCATATAATTCATATTTTGACCCAAATTCCATGTAATAATAATAAAATAATAATAATAATAATAATAATAATAATAATAATAATAAATTTACAGAAAAATACCAATATATAAAGATATTAATATAAATACAAATGTTGATAATTAAATAATTAAAGGTGATAATTAAATAATTAATCTTGTCAAGTGATGTCACTCTGGGTTTTTGCTTATCTCATAATAAAATGTTATAAAAACCTCCATTTTGTATTAAAACATATAAACGAAATTTTTTTTTTATATGTACTAACAAAGTATTTAAATGCACTCTCACACCAGACAAATCAACAACATTCAGTTAGAATAGCGATTTATTCTAACTTTAGCTAAGCACAAAACATTGGCGTAAGTAGAGAATTTTTCTGGGGGTGGGTGGGAAGAGTATAGCCCCTTTCATTTTACAGAGAACATCATTTAGCCTCTTTTGATATTTTAATATAATTTTTTTATTAATTTGTTAATAAGAACCTATGTGTGGGATCAGGTGGTGATCAGCGCTCTCGGTGGGTGGGGTAGGGGCGAGGAGGGTGCCAAGAGCGCAATCCCCTCAACCTAATCCCCTCACATAGGTCCATAAGCCTCCTCTTTCGCATGCGAATCATCTCAAGATTTTGCATACACTCACACATACACCTTGGACTCGTTGTTTCTCTTCTGCATCAACAGTGAAACCCCACCTATTCTCTCCTAAATACAATTATGTTGTTTTGGTAGTCGGATGATTAATTGATAATGTTGCTTTAAGATGGTTTCTTACTCTCCTATTCCATGGAAACGTAATTAAAATCTCTTTAAGATGGTTCAAAAGAGTTATCTATGTACGGTCCTGAGTCCCATCGAGTGATAAATATTCATAAATATGCTACCTTCTTTTGACATAAGTTTGAAACCATGCGATCATGATGTCGGAAACCACGTGATCAGAAATTTAATTTAAGAAGGTAAATGGAAGACATCGTAGTGTTTAGATACACGTATGTGTGTTTGTGTGTGTAGGTGCACGCTCACGTATGAGGAGTAGAAGAGCTCTTTTAAGCTTTTACATGAATCAGTGTGTTAGCCTTAAAAATAACGATAAACTTATAATAAATAAATTTTGATTTATAAAAGATTTTACGTTTTTTTAAGAGATATAATAATTTATTATGAAATGAATGAAAATAAATTTTAAAGTTATATCTTAAAACCAATATAAAGATTAAAATAGGAATAAAAGCAATAGCTTGAAAGAAATATTAAAAATGTTATTGTAATAAGGTTTAAAATAATTTTAAAAAGTCATCTCTTGAAAAGAAATATAGATTAGAAATATACAGGATTAGATAAGAAATATACGTAAGGAATCTATAAATTACATGTTAGAGAGCTGATGATTTGCGTTCGACCTTGTCTAAATGTTAAAAGTCAGGTAGTATATGGAGATTAAATTACATTTTGGAGCGTGGGATTAGGTATGAATTGTATGTTAAGTTATATAAAGTGTGTATTAGAGAGATAACAGTATATCTTTGATCTTATCTTTGAGAAAAATTTAAGTTGAATGTGGAGAATTTAGTTAAAAGTCCATGAGTTTGTTGCTGAATATTAATGTAAAGATCTATAATTTGTATGCTAGATAGATGATGGAATGACTCTGCTCATGACTTAGTGATAAAGTTAAGTTAACCTTGGAGAATGAAATTGAATAGTTTCGAGGTGAATAATAAATGAAAAGTTTTATGACTTGCGTATGAGTTAGATACGAAGATGACTTTGTTCGTACATTCAATACAAAAGTTAGATTGAATACAGAGATTTAAGATGGAGGGATTAGTGAATGTAGTGCATATAAAGGTTCAATAGATGCTGTGTTAGAGGGAAATAGGCATATCTTTGATTAAGTTTTAATGATACGAAGTTAAATGGGTTATTGCGAAATAAGATATATGCTGAAAGATTTAGATAAGAAATGTATGCTAGCCTCTATAGACTGTATGTTAGAGAGATGATGATATCTTTTCGAACTTGTCAAAGTGTTTAAAGTCAGGGAGTATGCAGTACTTAAGTCACATCTTGGAGGGATTAGGGTATGAAATGTATGTCAAGTTCTATAAATTGCGTGCTACTAGAGTTGTTGGTATACCTTTTTGCGAAAAATATAAGTTGAATTTGAAGAATTAAGTTAAATGGTTATGAGTTTATGTTGAATGTTAATATAAAGTAGTGCAATGTGTAGATATGCTAGATAGAAGATGCCATGTCTTTGTTCATGCCTTAATGATAAATTTGAGTTAACCCTGGAGAATCAAATAAAATGTTGAATATTTTTGAGTTAAATAGTGAATGAAAAGTTCTATGACTTGCGTACCAGATAGATACTAGCATTACTTTGTTCATATATTAAATACAAAAGGTAGAATAAATAAAGGGAATTAAGTTATATATTGATGAGGCTTAGGGTGAAAATATATGTAAGTACAATATAAGTTAAAGAGATGGCTGTATGTCATTGATCATGCTTTAGCGTACTATGGTGAATTAAGATATGCATTGAAAGAATTAGATAAGAAATACATGCAATATCCTATAAATTGTATGTTAGAGAGAGGATAACATGTGTTTGGTTATGTTGAAGTATTAGGAGTAAGACTATACAAGGAGATTAAGAATTAGGTTGAAGGGAAAAGGGTATGAAACGTGTACCAGAGAGTGTTGGCATGTTTTTGATCATTTCTAAGTGTTAAAAAGATAGATTGTATATTGAGTTTTAAAGTAAATTTTGTGGAACTTGGGGTTAGAAATGTATATGACGGATCAATTATTTATATGCTATTTCGGTGACCATGGAGATTCATATAATATATTGAATAGTTTTGGTTGAACAATGAGTGTTAATTTCTGTAATTTGTATGTTAGATAGATACTAACATGCCTTTGTTCATGCATTAGTGATAAAAAATAGTTTAATGCTTAGATTTATGACGCATACTGAGAGACTTAGAGCAGAAACCTACACAGTGTCTTTGATAAGTGTTGAAGAAATGTCTGAATGCAGTGAGAGAGCATGAATACAGTGTAAATAAAGACTTTCAGTTTGCCTTAAGGAGATATTTTGCGGGACAGATTTATTTAGAGGGGCGGTTAATAGCTTTAAATGAGTGTGATGTGTTTGTTTGAAGTAATACACATGAATTTTGCTTTGATATGTCAAGTAGAACAGTGTAAGTAATGTTAAAAATTTAAACTAATTGGTTTTAGTTGGTTACAATTGCTGTGTTTGCGAACAAATGTGAAAGTGATTGGTTGAGTGTATGAGGTCTTGATTTTAAGGTGTGTTCTCTGATACTAGAATGGGAGGGATTAGTTATATTTTTACCAGTACGCGGTGATACTCCCCTATCAACATCAACACCAATTAAATCCATCCAATTTCAAAATAATAACACAAACCAACCACCCATTAGATTTACGCATTTTAGAATTATTTTATATAGCCACCCTCAAACCATCTTTAAATACAGACAGCAGCGCAATAACAACTTTAGTGATGTAGTTTAATAATAGTTAAGTTTTTTAGGTGAGATACATTGTTTTGCATTTTAATTAGTTTATTTCCATTTTTTAGCAATATTTTAAAATGTGTGTGTTTTTAAATGTTTAATATATATAAAAATTTTTGTACATTATTTTATTTTATTTTATTTGTTTTAATGTCAGATTTTAAAGTAATTTTATGTTATTAGATCCTGAAGATGAGAATTGTTTTCTCGAAACATCGATTAAAATGTTTTATAGAGCTCTGGTTCTTCTGTTCCTTATAAAGATAAGATTCCCAAAACATAGAAGCCGTAATGATATATATATATATATATATATATATATATATATATATATATATATATATATATATATATATATATATATATATATATATATATATATATATATATATATATATATATATATATATATATATAAATGAAATAAATAAAACATTATGGGAAAATAAAGAAATTTTTCCTCATCTGGGGTCAAACCACCGCATGTTGCGACTGAGAACGACAAAAACTCGAAGCTCTACCGCTGAGCTATCCTCGAACCCAAAAAAGTTCGATTCAAGAACAGTTTCAAGCATACGAGCTCCCGTCAAGGCACTATCATATATACATACTTACTGCTGCGTTTATAAGCATTGTAATTGATATATATATATATATATATATATATATATATATATATATATATATATATATATATATATATATATATATATATATATATATATTATTTTAATTGCCACTATATATGAATATAAATACATATAACTAACCATGGAATCATTTGGTAGACGGTTAGTTATATGTATTTATACGCATATATAGTGGCAATTAAAATAATATCAAATGCATCTGCGGTTTATACGAGGATAGAGCATTGGCCATGTTGACCCTACGCCCAAGTGTGGTCGGGTTTTTTTTCGAGGACTTCTCACTAAGCGATATGCCAGTAGAAGTTCTGGATTCTCTCCTTTTGTACCATCAGTTGGTGTAGTGGTTAACGCATCGGGATTCCATCTTTTGAGCCCTGGTTCGAATCCTCAAAAAGCAGATTACACACACATATATATATATATATATATATATATATATATATATATATATATATATATATATATATATATATATGACGTAGCGCCGTACGAAGCGATGCAAGTACCCCCCCATTGGGCATAACCCACAGAGTGATAGGATGGGTTAGACCATTTCGTTTCACTTCGTTGCCCTTTGGTTCGTTCCTTTTCGCGTTTCACCTTCTCAGAGGGTCTCCAATGTACCTTCGCCTCACACTGGAGTGTCTATGCTCCCACTATCTATCCACCCCAATTCTTCACATGTTCCCACATTTTACAAGCGCTTACTCTTACATTACCTTTATAAAACAAAAATAAAAACAAAATGGCGAAACTCAGAGCTGCCTCGGAGATGCTTCCAGGGGCGGCACCCAAAGACCCTCATCCACCCTCACCCCATCATCACTTGCGAGTTGGTGTCCTCCGATGATGGGAATGGTGCCGCAATGACCCGGCGTCCGGCTTGCCCCGGTGAAAGGACTTCTTTTATTCATTAATTTCTGAACATTTGCGGTCACTTTTCTACTTTCCCCTTTGTCGAACACTATCTCTCTTCTTCTAAACCTCATCTCTTGTTTCTAACCGAAATTCAGGTGCTTGGGTGTGCTGACAGCAAACCTTATTCTGCTACCTCCTACTGTCTCTATCCTCAATTTTCAGCCAAAGGTGGTTGTTGTGCATATGTGTGCAATGATGTTATTTGCTCTAGTGTCTCTACTTTGGAGTCTCATGAATTCTCTACTTTATGGCTTAAGCTCTCTTGCAGTTCTACTACTAAATTTATTTGTTCTGTCTATTTATCTCCTAATTCTACTGACTATAAATAATTCTTCGACTATTTAAACTCCAAATTCGAGCACATTCTATCTTCTCCTTTCTCCGAAGTCATTATTTTAAATGATTTCAATGTTCACCACCGCCAATGGCTTTCATCTAGTTTTCATAATCCAGCACGTGAACTCGCCTGTAACTTTTCGCTCCAGAACATCCTTGAGCAGTTGGTGCAACTCCCTACCCATATCCCTGACCGTCTTGTTGACGAACCCAACATACTTCATCTTTTCTTAACCTCTTATCCTTCTCCTTATACAGTTAAATTCTTCCCTCCTCTGGGTTTATCCAATCACCTTCTTATCTCCGTATCTTGTTCTGTCTCTTCAAGTCTTCCTCAAGAACGAAAACCGCCTTCAGCAACGTTTGTGGCACTTCGGTTCTGCTTACTGGTCTTACTTACGATTGTACTTCTCTGATTTCCCATGGAATGATTATTGCTTTCGTGGGAGAGGTCACTCGGAGTGTTCTGAGCGCATAACCGAGGTGATTCTCTCGGGCATGGAGGCGTACATTCTATGTTCTTTCCCTTCTACTAAACCTAACTAACCTTGGTTTAACTCTATTGGTTCTCGCTCTATCCGCCACAGGGATGCTGCCTTCAGAGTTTACCGTCGTCTTCAAACTCCTTAAACTTATTCAATTTATATTTCATTCCGAAATCGTGCAAAATCTATACTTCGAGATACCAAAAACTCTTTTCTCCGCCGCAAATGCAATGATCTTTCTGGTTCCTCTTCCTCTTGCCATTTCTGGCATTTTGCAAAAAAATCTCTACTCTAACTTTGCTTCTTCCTCTTTCCCTCCACTAGTTTCTTCTAATGGAAAAACTGCCATTTTACCTTCTACTAAAGCTGAAATCTTCGCTCAAACTTTTGCTTCTAACACTACCTTAGACGATTCCGGAGCTATTCCTCCTCCTTCAACCCTCTCCAACCTAATTATGATTAATATTATAATTCCTTCAAAGGATGTCACTTCTGCTTTCTCTGAGTTTAACAATAAGAAGGCTTATGGACCTGATATTATTCCTCCTGCGCTTCTCAAAACTTGTGCCTCCAAGCTTGCACTCTGCCTTGGTAAACTATTTCGTCTTTGCCTTTCTACTACGATATTCCCTTCTTGCTGGAAACGTGCGCTCATTCAGCCTGTGCCGAATAAGGGGGACCCTTCTCAATCCTCTAACTACCGTCCTCCGTTCTTTCTAAAGTTTTCGAATTTATCCTTAACAGGAAGATTTGGAAACATCTCAATTTTTCTAATCTTATCTATGATCACCAACATGACTTCCGTAAGAACGTCCTATTGGTGATTTTCTTTCCCTACTTTCTGACTCTTAGTCCTCTGCTCTCAGGGGTTTTGTTGAGTTATTCGCTGCGACGCTAGACATACCTAAGCTTTCAATAGAGTCTGCCACAAAGATTTGATTTCCAAACTTACCTCTTTCGGAACTATCCTTCTCCCTGTGACCTCTCTAATTTCTATTCCGGTCGTTCGATAGCAGCTGTTGTAGACAGCCATCGTTCTTCCAATCAATCTATAAATAGTGGTGTTCCTCAAGGATCTGTCCTATCCCCAACTCTTTTTCTAATTTTCAACAATGATCTCCTCTCTATTACTACATCTCCTATACACTTCTATACCAATGACTCCACCCTTCATTATTCCTTTCAATTTGAAAGACATCCCTCCCAACAGCAGTTGATGGATTCAAGAAGGATGGCCTTGGAGCAATTGACCTCTGATCTTTCTCGTACTTCAGATTGGGGCAGAGAAAACATGGTCGTTTTCAATGCCTCAAAAAACTCAATTCTTCCATCTTTATACTTGATAATCTACACAACTATGATATCTTCTTCGAAAACACTCAACTCAAACCTTCATCTGTTTTCAATATTTTCGGTTTTCTTTTTCTCGTGATCTTTCTTGGAAAGATCGCATAACCTCTCTCTCTAAACAAGCTTCTAAGAGGTTGAGTGTTCTGAGGCGCATTCGTGTTTTTAACGCCACACCAGTTGCTTGCTCTGTATAGGGGTGTTGTTCGCCCCTGTATGGAGTACGGCTCGCATATCTGGAGTGGTTCTATGCATACAGCTCTTCTCGAAAAGGTGGAGTCTATTACTTTTCGTTTTATCAACTCTCACTCTCTTACTAGCTCTCTCCAATCTCTTTCTTTCCGTCGAATTGTTGCGACTCTCTTTATACTATCGCTATTACAACGACATTGCTCTTTTGAACTCTCTCGTCGCATGCCTCCTCCATTGAGAAGGACTCTTGCTACATGACTTTCTACACAGTCTCATCCTTTTTCTGTCCAACTCTCCGACCCCAGACTTAACGGCTATGCTCAATCTTACATATGCTCTACTGGTAAATTCTGGGACACACTCCCATTATCTATTTTCCCAACTTCCTTTGACCTGCATGCTTTTAAATGCCGCGCATCGGTTCATGGTGGATATTTGTAGGCCTCTGACCTTTTCCCACCAGAGAAGACATATATATTATATATATATATATATATATATATATATATATATATATATATATATATATATATATATATATATATATATATATATATATATATATATATATATATATATATATATATATATATATATATATATATTAAGTGATGGCATCCGCATCCGCATTTTTCGAAAATTCAACATCCGCATTTTTCAAAATTCAACATCCGCATCATTTTCGAAAATTCAACATCCGCATCCGCACTTTCAAAAATTCAACATCCGCATCCGCATCCGCATCCGCACTTTTCAAAAATTCGACATCCGCATCCGCATCCGCATCCGCAAATTAGAAAATATGACATCCGATCCATCAGTAGTATATATATATATATATATATATATATATATATATATATATATATATATATATATATATATATATATATATATATATATATATATATATATATATATATATATATATATATATATATATATATATATATGCGAATTGTCGATCAAGAGTGAGGGTGAAGAGAGAACTATCGGATTGGTTTAGCATAGGAGTGGGATTGAGACAGGGGAGTGTAATATCTCCATGTTATTTAATCTATTGATGAATGGTTTACTTAGAAAAATGGATAGAGAAGGGAAGAGTATTATGTTGAGAAATATGGAGGGTGAATGTGAAGTGAATGTTTTACTTTTTGCAGATGATGCGGCATGTGTTGGTGGCAGAATCTGGAGAAAAGATTGAGAATACTTGTGAGAGAGTTTGAAGGGAAATGTGCAAACACGAGATTGAAATTCAATCCAGCGAAGAATTAAAGTTATGAGAATTGGAGGTGGGGATGAGGAAATGTGGAGGGAGGAATTGGTTTGTAGAAGTGTGAGAATGGAAACTTGAGGAGGTGAATGAATTCAAATATCTAGTAATGTTGGGTGGAAGGTAAGGGTGGGACGGAAAAAGAAATAAAGAACAGAGTGGTAGAAGGAATGAAAGTATTGGGGGGCCTAAGAAAAGTATGGAAGAAAGAAAAAATTTCGAAAGAAATAAAGATAAGAATGTTTGAATGTATGTGTTCACCTTCTGTATTGTATGGGTGTGAAACATAGATGATAAGTGCTTGGTCTAGAAAAAGTTTCAATGTCTTTGAGATGAAAGATTTGAGAGCGATATATAAATTGAGAAGGATTGATAGGATTAGAAATGAAAGAATATTGGAGATGTGTAAATGGAAGAAGGATGTAATTGATAGAGAGGAGAAGGATGTGCTAAAATGGTTTGGACATATGTGAAGAATGAAAAGGACAGAATGGTGGGCAAGGTACTTAGATTCCATGTGGATAGAGGTAGGGATAGGGGAACGCCGAAGTGGAGATGGATGGATGGAGTGAGAGAGATTTTGATGGAAGGAATTTGAGTTTAGAAGAGGGTAGAAGATTTGAAGAGACAGAGAGAGATTAAGGGCGGTGGTGAAAGGGGTTGGAAGGGGTTGGTTGTAAGGGAATTGGGGCGGGCACCACCCCACGAAAGCGAAAGTGGGAAAGGTGATAATGATATATATATATATATATATATATATATATATATATATATATATATATATATATATATATATATATATATATATATATATATATATATATATATATATATTAGTGATGGCATATGCATTCGCATCCTGATCAAAATTGACATCCGCATCCGCATCCGCATCCGCATCCGCATCCGCATCCGCAATCAAAATTAACATCCGCATCCGTACTTTTCGAAAATTCAACATCCGCATCCGCATCCGCATCCGCACTTTCGAAAATTCAACATCCGCATCCGCATCCGCATCCGCACTTTCGAAAATTCAACATCCGCATCCGCATGCATCCGCATCCGCACCTCTCCAAAATTCGACATCCGCATCCGCATCCGCATCCGCAAATTAGAAAAAATGACATCCTATCCATCACTAATATATATATATATATATATATATATATATATATATATATATATATATATATATATATATATATATATATATATATATATATATATATATATATATATATATATATATATATATATATATATATATATATATATATATATATATATATATATATATATATATATATATATATATATATATATATATATATATATATATATATATATATATATATATATATATATATATATATATATATATATATATATATATATATATATATATATATATATATATATATATATATATATATATATATATATATATATATATATATATATATATATATATATATATATATATATATATATATATATATATATATATATATATATATATATATATATATTGTTGCGATTTGCTTTTAACAGAAATCGTGAAGACAAAATAAGACAGTATAGTGACTGTCTGTTCTAATTTTAAAGCAACTTAAACCAAACTAAAATATATTAGCCTAAAGAAAAGAGTAATTAAATTCAATAAAAAGTCTAATGTTACTCACCAAAAATTAATGCGAGCTTTGAAGCCAAACTTAAACTGTAACTTTCCGAATTTCCGAAAGATTTAATTAGGATTCTTCGCCTTTAACGTTAAGGCTGTATTGAAATCAGTAGCAATTTAATAGACAAATGGTACCTTTCTAACAGAACAATTGCCATTCAAATACCAGGGCAATAAATCTCAACTCCAGCTAAAAAATAAGACCTTTAATACAGTTAAAGTGAGATTTAGAGTCAAATTTTAAGCCCAATAGAATTCCTAACAGATCTACTCTTTGGCTAATAATTAAAATCAAACTAGGCAAAGTTATAAACGAGCAGGCTGTCTAAAGTCAAAGTTCCAAAGTTACTAGAGCCTAAACTTAGAGTCCTAATATCCAATAAAGACAATCAATGTGTGAAGAAAGGTTATTAATTAGTTATACATTACGTTCTGGAAGATTTCTTGATGTGGTTGATATAATTTTTATAATTCACTCTTACATTTTAAACTTACTACCAGCGTGGTAGGTGTCTAAGAAGCCAGTAAGTCCCCTAGCATACCAAAGTTAGCAGCAACTTTTTTAGTGTTGCCATCCAAAAATGAGAATCTAGCTTTAGGGAGTATTTGGTACTTCAAAAAAAAAACGTAGTTTAATTTTATATACTAAGAAGCAAAATGTAAAAACCAAAAATTAGTTTAATCTTCTAAAGCAAAATGTAAGGAATTTCCAATACCCTCCCAACAAAAAAGAATTTAAATTTTTAATTTAAATTGAGGGAAAATTCAAAGTTAAATCAATAAGTAGAAATTAAGACCAATCATTAAAACATGCTATTTATTGTAACATGCATTTCTAGAAGGTTAAGTTCAAAATCATATTTAATGTTAAAATAAGCTTACATCTACCTTACAACTAAAATGTTAATTTCAAATCAAAATCTCTACATTGCTAAATAATCCTACATATTCCTTAAAACTGAATACTACAAACTAACTTAAAACTAAAAGACAAAGCCTTTCACAATCACCCAGCCTCTACTTCAGGAATTTTAAGATAGTTGATGAATATTTGTTTAAGAAGTGTTTTCCTCATTAATGTAGCATTTAAGACAACAAAATCAAAATGAGGCTTCTTAGAAATTTCATAATAATGGTGGAAAGTATGTTCAAGACACACAATACTAAAATGTTAAAAAAATGATAAAGTAGGCTTGGCTTTACATTCAATTTTCAATAAATCAATTTCAATTTTAAAATTGGCACCTAGACAGCACCATCTCAAACATAGCAGAGCACACTTGAATTGAATAATATCCACTACTATAAGAAACCAAAATTTAAAAACATAAAAAGTCATTTGGATAAATTTATGAAGTGCAGAAAATTCTGCTGCCCAAATTTTAAAGTAACATGCAAGAGGAGAGCCCCAGTCTCCCAATAAAAGTTAAATTTACTAGGTAATTGTGCAGTATAAAGTAAATGAGCAACATCCCAAAAGGGCAACATTTTTAAATCAATTTTAAAGCAAACCATATTAATAAATCTTTCAATTTTGAAAGGAAATAAAAGTTGTAACACATTTACCTTCATAAAAGCATTTAATTCAATAAAATCTCTAAAGTCAAGCAAATCAAGCAATGAGTTAATACTATGCCCCAGTTTCAAATTATCAAAGCTCATTTTTAAACCAAACTGTTCAAATTTAATATTAAAAGCACCAAGAAAGCAAAATTTTTCATTGGGAGAAACTAAACCAGGCACATCATAACAAGCAGTATGCAGAGAGCTCAAATTTATATGAGATTCTGCAATTTTAGAGCTAGTATTATAGCTGTACTCAAATCTAGTATCTAAAGGCCTTGGTACTGGTACTTTATCAACATTATCATCAAATTTACAATTCAAGCTACTACCAATATCACTATCCACAATTTCACTTATCGAAATGTGTGTTTCTTTGGTATTTACCAATAAATCTAAATTAAGAATAGACCTAACACTGTTGTTAGAATTCGCATATTTATGGGGATTGGAAATAGGTGGGACAGGCACTTTGCTAGTAAAGGAGGGGTTGCTAGATGTAGTTTTGTATGCACTGTCATCAAATATACTCATTAAAGGATCAAAGTACGAAACAGAGTGACTTAAAACTTGGTTAACAAAGGAGGAACGGGCAACTTTTTCACAAGATACTCCAGTTCCATTAGAGATGGGGTTTAATTTAGCAATTTGGTCAGTATAAAGAAAACTATTAATATCCCCAAAGGGCACGATATCTTGACCAATTTTAAAACATGCACCATTCATACATTTTTCAAACATAAAAGGATGCAAATATTGTAACAAATCAATACCAATTAAAGCATTTAACTCAACACATTCTTTATAATCATGCATTGCATTAATTGTATATCCAAGCTCATTCAAGTTTTCATAAGCAACCATTAAACCAGGTATTTCAAATTTAATATCAAAAGATTCATCTATAAGCAAAGAAAAGGGAAATTGTTTTCTACCAGATAAATCTATATTAAAAGAGCTAAGAAACAAGGATTTTTCTTTCGAAGCAATAAAACTATGCACATCATAATTGACACTATGCAAAGATTTTAAATCTAAAAGTTGTTTAGCTGCTTTAGAGCTAACATAACTACGTTGACTTCCAGAGTCGATTAAAGCTAATACTTTACATTGTTTACCTCTATGATGCAAGTAATTTCTACAAAGGGCAGAAGATAGTTTTGTTCCCCATTACTATTGTTAATACAAATGTAAGACATAGTTTGACCATCATTCTTTTTAGAATGCCCCTTCTCACATAAAGCAGATATGTGGGTATGAAGGTTACAGTAAAATCATGCATAATCTAAAAAGTTATCATGATGACCAGGACAATCTTCTGTCGCATGCTTAGCACTAGAGCAAAATCTACAAATATTTAATTGATCACACCGTTGTAATCTAGATTCAAGGTCCGGATAGGCCAGACATTTATTCATAGTATGACCAGCACCATTACAAAATTTTCAAGGGAAAGCACAATTGGATGCATTAGTTTTACTATGAACAAAATTAGATTTGGAAGATGTTTGGGTAGTCTTAAAGTTTTCTAGGGTAGCCCTAGTTTCACTATTACGGGAAAATTCATAATTACTACCACTATCATTATTGGAAAATTTATTATACTTATAACCATTATTGTTATTCTTACTATTACCATTATTATAAGGCTTACCAAATCTATTATTCTTAAAGTTATTATCATGCTTAGGCTGATGCTGTGGTCTTTGCCCTAACTCCAAGCGTTTAAGTAAAGTAGGGGAATGATCAAAAACTTCTAGGATACTAGGGTAATTGTTTTGAACTTTCTCAATAAGCGCATTCTTGAATTTTGGAGGTAACTTATAAATTATCATTAGAACTGATCATTTTAAAACCTGGTGTCTCGGGTACAAGGAAATCAAAACCATATGACTTAAGGTCATAGGTCAAAACTTTCATTTCATTAAGATAACCCTTCAAAGCTGCTAAATTATTTTCTGTCGGGGCACGGATTTCATATAACTGTTGAAAAATCTTCTCAACAATATATTCTTTATCAAGGTACTCCGATTTCAAAATATCTAACGCAACTTTATAATTAGGTCCTTCAGGACTAAGATGCTTAACCATATCATAGGCAGTATTCCCTAAATTACTGATTAAATGAATAAGTTTTTCTTCATCAGAGTAAACAGCATTATTATCGACATGGGCTTTAAATTTCGCTAAGAATCGAGAGAAAGCTAACTTGTCATCCTCATCTCCTTCAAATCTACCTATCTGAATAGGGGGCTCTTTTGCACTCCTATATAAATTTAAATTAGGCCTAACCCTATCAGGATTGTTCGAACTATTACTTTCAGAGGAGTTTACTGTGGGAGAAACTGATTCTTCGCTAGCA
>SEYY01008365.1:27500-28847 GCA_009176605.1 Armadillidium nasatum | reverse complement strand
AGAGAGAGAGAGAGAGAGAGAGAGAGAGAGAGAGAGAGAGAGAGAGAGAGAGAGAGAGAGAGAGAGAGAGAGAGAGAGGCGAAAATTACAAAAGTCTAAATTCAAAATCCAATAAACCAATAAACAATAAACCACAAAAAAAAAAAAAAATTATGAATATAAATCTGCAAAGGTGGTAAATTTTTCTCTTTTTGCCATCTCAGATAAACTCCTCAACATTTCTTTATATCCCCTCCCACTCTTCCTCCCCTCTTCTTCCCCTCCCCTCCCCTCCCTAATGAGAGGAGAGGGTTAGGGGGTTATTTAGGTGGAGAGGGATATTTATGTTGAAAGAGGGGTGTATGGGGTGATGGGATAACTTTAACTAGAGTTTAAAATTCTACTCAACTATATATATATATATATATATATATATATATATATATATATATATATATATATATATATATATATATATATATATATATATATATATATATATATATATATATATATATATATATATATATATATATATATATTCTCTTAAAGAAAATATTAACAGATATATGAATAACAAGTTTATTATTAAATAAAATAAAACAAATAAATATAAAATATAAATAAAAAAATAAATATAAATAAATAAATAAATCTGTAAATAAATAATAAATAAAAATAAATAAAACAATAAAAATAAATAAAAATTTAATAAATAGATATAATTTAAATAAAAATAAAAAAATAAAAAAATATATAAATAAATAAAATAAATAAATGAAAAATAAAATAAATAAAATATAAATAAATAAATAAAATATAAATAAAAATTAAATAAATAAATAAAAATAAATAACTGAAAGAAAATAATAAAAAAATAAAATATAAATAAATAAATAAAATATAAATTAAATAAAAATAAATAAATAAATAAAAATAAATATTAACTAAAAATAAATATTAACTAAAAATAAATAAATAAATAAATATATATAAAAAATATAAATAAAAATAAATAAATAAATAAGTAAATAAAAGTGATGGAAGAAAAGCGAAAAAGTAATAAATGCAATTTGCAAAACGGTGAATGAATTATTTTTATTTTTCACAAAATTTTATTTTTGAAAAATGTTTTTCCGAAAAAAAAAATCAAAAAAGAAAATTTAGTTTGAAAGAAAAAAAAAAAAAACATTCTTATATTTTTTAAGAAATAAAAAAAAAAAAAAAAAAAATGAAAAAAAACAAAAAAAAAAACAAAAAACAAAAATTTTTTTTTTTTTTTTTTTTTTTTTTTTTTTTTTTCTTTTTTAATATATATATATTTTTTTTGTTTATTTTTTATTTATTTTTTTGTTTCGTTTTTTTTTA
>SEYY01008365.1:0-5000 GCA_009176605.1 Armadillidium nasatum | reverse complement strand
TAGATATACAAAATAGATATATGTATTAGATAACTCATACACAAAATAGACAGATATACGTATTAGATAACTCATACATAAAATAGATTACGGGTATTAGATAACTCATATGCAAAATAAATAGAAATACATGCATTAGATATTGGATAGAAAGAAGATAAAGATACATGTTTTAGATATATATATATATATATATATATATATATATATATATATATATATATATATATATATATATATATATATATATATATATATATATATATTATATATATATATATATATATAATTGTATTTTAATAATTTTGCTTTTTAATTTTTTTAAAAATTTTTATTTTATTATTTAATTTTTTAATTTAAATATGTTAAATGTAATTAATTTTTAATTAATTTTAAAATAAATTATAAAAAAATTAATTTTTTATTTTTATTTAAATTTAAAATACATTTATTTTACCTATTTTTTCCTTTGTAATAATTATAAATTTTAAATTTATAATTATTATATTTTTTTTTTTATAATTTAAATAATAGCTTTTTATTTAATTTGATTCAGTTCAAGAATCAGAAGATACAGGTATTAAATCAAAGAGAGAATAGATATATTTATTAAGTAAATGTGTATATTGTATGTTGATAGGGATTAATGTTTCTTATTTTCAAAATAAATCGTACGAACTAACTAACCGAAAGTTAACGAAATCAAAGTATTTAATTGAAGTGTACCCATAATTGATAAATTGGGTAAACCAATAGATAATAGGCAACTATAATTGATAAATTAGGTAAAAACAATGGATAAACTTAAAATGACAATACATAAATTAGATAAAGACAAAAAAATATATTGATAATAATAGATAAATCAGGTAAAACAATAGATAATAATGGGAATTGATAAATAAATAGAAAACGATAGTGGATAAAAATATAAATAAATTGCATAAAACTATAGATAAATTGCATAAAACTATAGATAAATTGCATAAAACTATAGATAAATTGCATAAAACTATAGATAAATCATAAAACAATAGATAATCTGGTAATGGGAATTGATAAATTCGTTAAAATAGAAAACGATAGTGGATAAATTAAATCAATAGATAAATAAACAACTATAGATAAATTGCATAAAACTATAATAAATTGCATAAAACTATAGATAAATATAGATAAATTAGATAAACTAATAGATAAAGTATATCAATAAAGACAAATAAAGATTAGATAGATAGATAAATCAGTCGTGACTTGAGATAAATCGTAGACAAATTAGATAAATCAAGAAATTGGGAAATTGTGAGTAGATAAATTAGATAAATATTTCTGTAGATTAGGTAATATGTAAAAATTCGGTAAATCTGTATTTAATGAAGGTATGGGTAGTTAATTTAGATAAATCTGAAATATAAAATAAATGGTAGAAAAATTAAATAAAATCTGCAGGAAGATAAAGAAGAATTAGATAAATCTGCAGATATAAATAATAAATGGTAGAAAAATTAGATAAATCTGCAGATATATAAAATAAATGTTAGAAAATTAGATAAATCTGCAGATATATAAAATAAATGTTAGAAAATTAGATAAATCTGCAGATATATAAGTAAATGGTAGAAAAATTAGATAAATCTGCAGGTAGATAAAAAATTGTAGAAAAATTAGATAAATCTACAGATATATAAAAATAAATGTTATAAACATTAGATAAATCTGCAGATATCTAAAAAATGGTAGAAACATTAGATAAATCTGCAGATATATTAAATAAATAGCAAAAAAGTTAGATAAATCTGCAGGTAGATAATGGGTAGAAACATTAGATAAATCTGCAATAAACGAGAAAAAGATTGTAAATTAGATAAACAACAGGTAGATAAATTATAAGTTGTAGATAAATTATAGAAAATAAATAGAAAATTAATTTTCTTTCCAGAGAGCGTAGAAAAACTATTCATATTTCAATAATAAAAAAAATGAATATAAATATAAAGTTGAAAAAAAGGAAGTAAAAACGCGATCTTTCCCTCCCCCAGTCTCCTCCCTTCCCCTTTTCCCCCCAGTCTATTTCCCTCCCCCCCTAAAAAATTCCAACGGATATTATCATATAAAGAATATTAATTATTATAATTCATATAATAGGCTTTTTAATAACGGGGGTCTTGGATTTATAACTCTAAAATATTGCTCTAATAATTACCATTATACTCGCCCTTACATATTCGTTTTTTTTTTCGGTTTTTTAATGTTTGTAATTACTTACACATAGAAGGCCTATATATTTTTTTTTGGGGAGGAGGGCTTATAATTGCTTACACATAGAGGGCCTACATATTCTGTTTAAAAGATTATAGTATTTACAAATTAGGGTATGTATATTCTGTTTTAAGGATTATAAGTACATACACAAGTATTCTGTTTTAGTGTAGGCCTACAAGTACATGTATGGGGCCTACATCTTGTTCTTCGGGCTTAAAGGTACTTACAAATGTTGGGCCTACATATTTTGTTTTAGGATTATAAGTAACTTAAACATGTAATGTGATTAATTTTTATAAAATTGAATCGTTCCCACCGTTGCTACACTGCAAAGAATTGTCCTAACGAATCGTTGGGACAAGTGGCAAAAATGTTACAATAAATTTTTTTTTTCAGTTATTTTCTTATTAGATAATAAATCGGTGAAGCGACTTTCTTATTTTTAACATGTCTTTTCTCTATTGGAAATTTGATTGTGACATTTTTTGGCACTTGTCCCAACGATTCGTTAGGACAATTTTTTTTTTTTTGCAGTTTAGGGAATCAATTTCTGTCGCCAATTGTACAATCTAAATTAAAAGATGCACACACCGTCAAAATGTTTGCTAATCTACACATGCAGAATCCACAAGGATTATAAATAATTCATGTGTAAAAGTGAATGCACAAGAGAATTAACATATTTTGCAATCTTTTTCCATAAATCTCTGCGGTAACGCCATTTAATTGAGAAAATGAAGTAGTGCGCTGCCAGGCGTACGATGCGAACCTGCCAGGCGTACGATGCGAATTCAATTACGAAATTTTATTTCGTACATTTTCTACTTTTTTATTACTATTTTATTATATAATATTTACATTTGCCGAATTTATATTTTACTTTCCTATATTAAAACTTTTTTATCATCTAATCTTTGCATATATATTATATATATATATATATATATATATATATATATATATATATATATATATATATATATATATATATATATATATATATATATATATATATATATATATATATATATATATATATAACGTTTTAATTGACTTTCAGTGTAAAAATGTAAGATACACTGTACTTAAATGAGACTTCGATTTCGTTACGTTTCGTTCGTTGGCTCATACGATGTATTTTGAAAAATAAATCTTTATTCTTCTTTCAAAATCGCACATATTATAACATTTACATTTGGGTTAAACATACACACTCGATATTATTATTATTATTATTATTATTATTATTATTATTATTATTATTATTATTATTATTATTATAGTATAGTATTAGTAGTAGTAGAAAGTATTGGAATATAATTAAAGATAAGGAAATAGTAATAAAATTCATGAACAAAAATTAATCAAACCTAACCATTCTACAACTAACCAATCTTAAGCCTAACCAGCCATTTCCTTCAACTTATAAAAAAAAAAATGGAAAAATTGGAAAATAATAATAATAATAATTAATAATAATAATAATAATAATAATAATAATAATAATTATAATAATATAATAATAATATAATATATATATTAATATTTAAAAAATTTTTTTTTTTAAAAAAACAAGCATATATATATATATATATTATATATATTATATAATATATATATATATATATATATTATATATATATATATATATATATATATATATATATATATATATATATATATATAATATAGTCTCCTCTGCTGAGCAAAGACCAAAGGCCTACCTACTAATCTCCACCAGAGTTAGGGAAATGTCAGAAATTTGGTCGCTACAATATATATATATATATTATATATATATATATATATATATATATATATATATATATATATATATATATATATATAATATATATATATATATAATATATATATATATATATATATATATTATATATGAGAAAGTGTACAGTCAAGGAAGTTGGGAAAACAGATAAAAGGAACGTGTTCCAGACTGTACCACAGTAGACTAAATGTAAAATTGAGCATAGCGGTTAAGTCTGGGGTCGGAGAGTTGGACAGAGAAAGGATGAGACTGTGAAGAAAGGCGTGTCGCACGAGCCCTTCTCAGTGGAGGAGGTATGCAACGTGTGAGAGTTCAGAAGAGCAGTGTCCGTTGTAATGGCGATAGTATAGAGAGAGTGACGCAACAATTCGACGGGCAGAAAGAGATTGGAGAAAGTTAGTAAGAGCAAATGAGTTTATAAGACGAAAAGACCAAGGTTCCACCTTTTCGAGAAGAGCTGTATGTGTGGAAACACCCCAGATATGGGAGGCGTACTCCATACAGTGGTGAACAACACGCATATAAAGAGAAACAACTTGGGTGACGTGAAGAAATTCTGAAGGCGCCTAAGAATAACCAGCCTCTTAGAAGCTTGTTTAGAAAGAGGAGTAATGTGATCTTTACAAGAAAGATCACGAGAAAAAGAAACAGCGAGAATATTGAGGACAGATGAAGGCTTGAGTTGTGTGTTTAAAAAGAAGATATCATAGCTGTGTGGAAGATTGTGTCGAGTGGAGAGATAGAGGAATTGAGTTTTTGAGGCATTGAAAACGACCATGTTTTCTCTGCTCCAATTTGAAATTCGAGATATATCAAGGTCAGTTGCTCCAAGGCAATCCTTCTTGCATCAATTAACTATATATATATATATATATATATATATATATATATATATATATATATATTATATATATAATATATATATATAAATTATATATATATATATATATAT
>SEYY01008364.1:0-32500 GCA_009176605.1 Armadillidium nasatum | reverse complement strand
GGGGCTGGGGCCGGGGCCGGGGTTATGGCCGGGGTTTCCTAAAATTTGTAAAGAGGTCAAAAGCACTGAAATTTTAGGTTAGAACAATTATATATAAATTTAATTGAGGTTTATTTAATTATAAGAAAGGCGTAGAATAGCCAACATTCACTTAAATTAATGATTATATGCATTTTCTCCGGGAAAACCTAAGAAAATTACAGATTTTGTTCAATAAAAAGAACAAAAATTTAAAAAAAAAAAAAATTTGATTCATAATAGTGATTCAACAGCTTTACCTATAAGCCCACAAAGTAAAGTTTGAAAACATGTAAGATGTAAAATTATCAATATAACCTATATTTATACATATTGTTATATCATTGCTATGTATCAAACTTGAATCAATTAGTTACATTATTTAAAAATTATTATTTTGTTTATACTTTCAATCAATATGGTTAAAATATCAGCTTCAGCAGTATGGAAGTACTTTACAATGTTTCAGGATAGGCTCGAAATAGCTAAATGTAACATCTGCAGTCAGAAAATTAGAAAATTTGTGTCCAAATAACTTTCAAACCGTTATAGACTCTGAAAAATGCTCGAATACAACTCAGAACTTTGTAAAAAAAAAAAAAAAAAAAAAAAAAAAAAAAAAAAAAAAAAAAAAAAAAAAAAAAAAAAAAAAAAAAAATTTCAAACAAAATATAAGAAAATTAAGATTCTTCTTCTTGCTTTTTTAAATTTTTTTTCTCTTTTTTCTGTTTCTTTTGACCGCTCCTTTTCTGCTAGGGAATCTTCATCTTTGTGTTTTGATTTTTGATACCCCATAAGATTTAGTTGAAAATTTTTTACTTGTAGCACCCGGAGGTCCTCTTCTAATTTTCTGACTGCAGATGCTACATTTAGCTATTTCGAGCCTATCCTGAAACATTGTAAAGTACTCCCATACTGCTGAAGCTGATCTTTTAACTATATTGACTGAAAGTATGAACAAAATAATAATTTTGAAATAATGTAGCTAATTGATACAAGTTTGATACATAGCAATAAAATAACAATGATATGTATAAATACAGGTTATATTGATAATTTTATATCTTACATTTTTTCAAACTTTACATTAGTGTCTTACCTATGTAAAGCTGTTAAATCACTATTATGAATAAAAAAAAATTTTTTTTTTTTTTAATTTTTGTACTTTTTATTATTCAAAATCCGTAATTTTCTGAATTTTTTTTCAGAGAAAATGCTATAATCATTAATATAAATGAATGTTGGCTTTTCTACGCCTTTCTTATAATTAAATAAACCTCAATTAAATTTATATCTAATTTTTTTTAAAGTAAAATTTCAATGCTTTTGACCCTATACAAATTTTAGGCAACCCAGGCCAGAACCCCGGCCCCGGCCCCGGCCAAATTCCAGCCCCGGTCGGTCACTATCTGTAGCTAATACTTCCTCTGAAAAGGCTAATCTCTTCGGCCTCCTTTTTCACCTAATTCCACACTGTTCTATTTTGGCATCCCCACTACTACTATTCTCAGGTGTCTCATGTCTCTACCTGTGATTACTCATTATCGGGTGCATGGGATCCTGAACTATATGAACGTCAAGAAAGCCAGTGTCTTGGATGGCATTCCCCTTCTTGTTTTGAGGGAGTGTGCTTCCGAGTTAGCGCCTGTCCTCGTACAACTCTACTCTCTATGTCTTAATACCAATACTTTTCCTCATTGCTGGAAGCGCGCATATGTTCAGCCAATCCCGAAAAAAGATAGCCGCTCTGACATTTCTAACTATCGACTCTGACGTGTTCTGTCTAAAATTTTTGAAACTCTTCAACTCTCATTTCATGAATCCTTTGGAGTCTCATTCTCTTCTCTTATAGCATCAGTATGTCTCTCGACGCTGTAGGTCTACTGGTGACATACTTTCCTATCTTACTGATCTATGGTCTTCTGCCCTTAGAGATTTCGGGAAGTTTTGCGTAGTGGAGCTTGACAAATTCAAGGCTTTTGACCGGGTATGGCATGCGTCTCTACTCTCCAGGCTCCCTTCCTTTGAGTTTCCTCCTTCTCTTTGGATACTTTTGTCGTTTTCTCTCGACGTTCCATCTCGGCACTTGTACATGGAGCAACCTCTTCCTTTCTGTCATATTTTTTTGTTACTTTTTAGTAGTAAGTTTATAACTAATAAGGTTTTAACTTAATAAGTAATAACTTGTTACTTACCTGATAAACGATTCATCAGCATTATTTGTCCAAATGTCTGCTATGAATCTTACATTCCTCGCTTCAATAATTCTCTCTACAATGTTGGTCAAAACTTTAGAATGAATTTCAGGAATAATATTAATTTTCTTCTCTCTCTCTCTCTCTCATATATATATATATATATATATATATATATATATATATATATATATATATATATATATATATATATATATATATATATATATATATATATATATATATATATATATATATATATATAGAGAGAGAGAGAGAGAGAGAGAGAGAGAGAAATACTTTCTGGAGGGCAGTTCCTAATTAGGTTTGAGCAGTTTTATAAATCTAGTGAAAGCAATATCTTCAACAATCAAAAAAAAGTCTGTGAATCAATCGCTATCATTTCACCAATAGCAATGTGAATTTGGGGCTTGAGGATTCTTTATATCCAAAATCTTTTTACGTTCATATGTTTCTTCTAAATTTTTTTGAGAATGTGAACTGATTGTATTGATGCTTTACAATCAACTTTTATCGTTTTTGTTATTGTAATAATTCATAGTGGTCTTCTGTTTTGTTTGAGCTCTCTCTTCTGCAATTAATCTTCCTTCTTGCTCTAACTACCCTTGATGTTGAGTCTTGAGATGTTTTTTTCATATTGGTTGGAGTAAATGTTTTTTTTTCCAGTTTTGTCATCTCGTGATACAATTTTATTGCTCAGATCACACTTCACCTCATTTACATCATCATAAATCTTAAAAAATCTCCAAACGATGCTTTAGGTATGTCTTTTGTGAAACATTGTAGCTACTACAGACTTCATAATGAAAATTCTATAAGATTTATAGGATACTAAAGATTTACCTGTAAAATAAATTAATGTAAAATAAGCATTAAATAAATTGAATTATATGCAAGTATATTTCAATAAAGTTTTATTATTTGATGAATTGCTATTTATTTGCCGATGCCGAATAATCAGTACATCCCTATATATATATATATATATATATATATATATATATATATATATATATATATATATATATATATATATATATATATATATATATATATATATATATATATATATATATATATATATATATATATATAAATATATATTTTTTTATTTAATATATATATATTATATATTATATATATATATATATATATATATATATATATATATATATATATATATATATATATATATATATATATATATATATATATATATATATATATATATATTATATATTTTATATATATTTTATATATTATAATATATATATATATATATATATATATATATATATATATATATATATATATATATATATATATATATATATATATATATATATATATATATATATATATATATATATATATATATATATATATATATATATATATATATATATATATGTATATATAAAGGATTGGCCGGATTGTGAATTTACCGGAGTCTAGAAACAACTTTATATTCGATACAAAAATTAATGTTACACACTACCGGTAATCTCTCAGAATCTTCTTATCCTGAGAGATTCCAAACTGAAAATTTGCTTTTAGGACAATAAAAGAATGTTCTTTCCAATGGTGTTTATTGATGATTGGAAATGGAAATTAATTTTCATGTCAAGCATTTCCCCGATTTTTGGGTCCACCCTGTTCTTATTTTCACACTGGTGTCCTTAAAACTATATTTATTCACTTTAATGGCACAAAGTACCTAGGTACGTATAATTTCAGCTCTTTACCTTTAGAATCTTTGACCATTAAAGTTGAGAATTTCTTTGATGATTTTTTCCCACAAACTACCACAGTGGAATTTGGAGCCTCTTGCATCCACAGAAATTAAAATTGAGGTCTAAGATTTTACAAACCTACGTTAGAGATGTATATCAACCTATTTTCAATGTTTTATCCAAATCATAGGTGGGAACTATTTGTTGATTTGACATGATATATATATATATATATATATATATATATATATATATATATATATATATATATATATATATATATATATATATATATATATATATATATATATATATATATATATATATATATATATATATATATATATATATATATATATATATATATATATATATATATATATATATATATATATATATATATATATATATATATATATATATATATATATATATATATATATATATATATATATATATATATATATAATAAAATGTTTTAAACAATATATGCCCATTTTAAAATATTTCGTCTTCGTAGTTTCAATATATTAAAAAAAAAAATTTTAACCTTATTTTTTATTTTTTATTTTTTTTTTGCTTCTAAATAGCTATAAAATTTCGTGCAATTCACTCCGATACTGATCCAGCAACCTGGCAGCGCAAAGCCAAATGATAAGCCATATGCATTGACTATGGCCATTTGTTTACTTTTTGGACCATTACAATCCTACAAGTAGGGATGCCGATATTGGAAAAATATCGATATATAGATTATCGATATTTTTAAAAATATCAAATTCACTCCGATACTATTGGTTAAAATATCGATATATCGGATTATAAATCATCTATATATATATATATATATATATATATATATATATATATATATATATATATATATATATATATATATATATATATATATATATATATATATATATATATATATATATATATATATATATATATGCCTCTACTTTTTTTCCATGATCTGACCTGATCTCCCGATCCTCTCCTGAGTCAAACAAAATGTTACCATCATCTAGCATTCAAGCACATGAAAAATAACACAAATTTTACTTAAATTAAATTTTATAAAGGAGCAGAAAATTACTTAAAATTTCTAGAAGTAAAAAAAAAAAAATGTCGATTCGATACTGAGAATAAAATATCGATATATCGGCATTAAAAATATTATCGATATTTTTCGATACTATCGTAAAAAATTTCGATGTCGATATAAATAGCCCTATTCAAGGAGGGAGTGTTTTAATGATAAAAAAAAATAGAAAAACAAAGCTTTACAGTAATTAAGATAGGCTCCTTGGATGGGCAAATGAATTTTAATAGTAAAAAATGTAAAATTCTTCTTGTTAATTTCTTGCTTTGATAGTAAGCTATAAGGAGAGGTTTAATGAGTTGGGAATGTTTTTAGTTGATAGGAAATTTCTCAGAGTGGTTATGATGCAAGTTTACAAAATATTTGTATCTGATAGTATACAGAGATTGAAAAATACTTTATAGTGGACCATGGAAGATAAACTAAAGGACATGATAAGAAAATTAAAAAGTTGTGTAGTAATTCAATCAGCAAGAACTTCTCTATTTTTCACTAGATTGAAAATATGAAGTCAAAATATGTTTAAATGCATTCAACACAATTTTCTTTCACGGAAGAGTAATATAAATACATAATAAAAAAAAAAAAAATACTATTTATGTTGCAAAAATGAAACTGTCTTATAATATATTTTTAGCAACAACAATGATGTATCGATGTTTCCATATATTGATATTTTTCATATATTGAAGGTCAGACAAACTTAACCTGTACTATATATATATATATATATATATATATATATATATATATATATATATATATATATATATATATATATATATATATATATATATATATATATATATATAGTAAAGGTTAAGAAGTTGTCTGACCTTCGGTATATGGAAACATCAATGTATTAATGCAAATTTTTTGACATCTGTATTATTATTTAGCTTTCTTTCATTTATGTGTATTAAAATTATTATTATTATTATTACTACTATTATTATTTAGTTTTCTAGCATACTTAGTTTGACTTATCATAACAAACAACCGAAGTTGCTATGTGATACAGGCTTAACTGATAGATGGAAATTTCAAAATATTGAAATGCAAGGTCAGACAACTTCTTAACCTAAGCATATATATATATATATATATATATATATATATATATATATATATATATATATATATATATATATATATATATATATATATATATATATATATATTCATTTTCACTTTAGTTCACCATTTAATTCCATTTTCTCTCTTTCTCTCATTTTAGAGAAAGGTATCATGCCAGAATGAATATAATATTGATGTATGAAAACATTGATATATCAATGCAAATTTATAATTATTATTATTTAGCTTTTATTTTATGCCTATTATTATCATTATTTTGTTTTCTAGCATACTTAGTTTGACTTAACATAACCTGAATGACTGAAGTGTGCCATGTGATACAGGCCTAACTGATTGATGGAATATTGCCATGGCACACAGGCCTACTGCTGTATTATGCCATATATATATATATATATATATATATATATATATATATATATATATATATATATATATATATATATATATATATATATATATATATATATATGTAATATGGCAGTAGGCCTGTATCCCACAGCAATGCTCCAACTATCAGGCCTGTATCAAATGGCAATGTCAGTCATTCAGGTTATGATAAGTCGAACTAAGTACACTAGAAAACTAAATAATAATAGTAATAATAATAATAATATTAATAGTCATATATAAAATTAAAGCTAAATAATAATACAAATGATATATTGATGTTTTGATGTATTGATATTTCCATATATCGAAAGTTGTATTATAGTACATGGTCGAAAAATAACAGAACAGTTGAAGGACAAATATGTTAACCTGGTATTCAATTGGTTTTGCTATTTTTGTACAAAGGCCAGTTAAAGAACAGTTGCTTCACCATTCAGAGTAAAAATATCATTTTTTTTTCTTTTTTCTAATAGTTTTTCTTTTTATTATGCATTTATATTACTCTTCCACGAAAGAAAATTGTGTAGAATGAATTTAAACATATTTTGACTTCATATTTTCAATAATGAAAAAAGAGAGGTCCGTGTCAGATCAAATTATTACCAGAAGTCATGCTATCTTGATCCAAGAAAATACTGAATTTGTTCAGATTTGGACAGTTGACTCTTTGCATCATATAATTGCATAGATCAACTTGATATACTTAATTATTCCTTTATTCAGTTACTTAATTGATTAATCATATGTATTCTTAATTAATGTTACATAATATTTTATTACGTCACTTTCCACCAAATTGTGTTTCCAAATCATTGATATGCTACCTTCCATCAAAGGTGATATTTTGTAATGCAATTATTGGCTCCCTTACCTATTTTTTACATTATTTCCTTTATACTTTTCATTTATTTTATTTAATGATTAATTTTCAAATTGATTTCTAATAATTAAAATTCTATTTAATTATTCATGTTTGTTCAGAATAATGTTATTTGGCAATTTTGTGACAAGTTAAGCTCTTGCGCATCAATATTTTAAACTTGCGTTCTTCCATTTGCAGATAAAACTTTAAAACTTGCATGCCCACCTCATATATATATATATATATATATATATATATATATATATATATATATATATATATATATATATATATATATATATATATATATATATATAATATATATATATATATATATATATATAACCAAAGAAATGGATACCAACTTCCTATCAGGAAGAACCGCCCAAATACAACAACGGCCAAAAATCTTGGACCATAAACATTATAAGCGGAGTACCCCAAGGAGCCATACTATCTCCTACACTATTTAACCTTTACACAGCAGACTTTCCTCAACCCCAAACCACACACACCTACATTGTATCATACGCTGATGATATAACTATTGCCACCACCCACAAAATTCTCGAAACTGCAACAACAATCACACAAAATTACTTAGCACAAATTCAAACATGGCTAACAGAAAACCGGATGATGGCATCCCCAAACAAATCCTCCATAACCCTCATAACAACAGACCGACACCTATCCAACACCCAACCACAAGTTCTCCTAAATAACATACCCATACCCCTCAACAAAACTCCAAAAATTCTCAGCCTAACCTTCGACACCCACCTCACCTTCACCATACACATCCAAAACACTACAACAGCCTCAAACAGAAAACTCAACATCCTCAAAACAGTGGCCAATACAGACATTAACAACAACATACAAACCTCAATTTCCATCTACAAACAATTTATCCGCCCCACCATCAACTATGCCTCCCCTGTGTGGCACCCAATGCTCTCCAAACTAAACTTAAAGAAACTTCAAATAACACAAAATAGAGCCCTCCACACAATTACCGGATGCATACCCACAACCCCTCAACAACACTTTCACAATGAAACCAAAATATTACCTCTAAATAACCACCTCGAAATGATAGGCACTCAATTCTATGCAAAAACCCTTCTACCCACACACCCATGCCACCAAACTTTCCTACATCCAACCGAACATAGACTAAAACAACTACCATCATCCTCAGCTACCTTCTATAAACCAATCCTAAATCACATTCCCCCATCCCCTCCCAACACCACAATAACCAAACACATTCATACTCAACTAACACATTCCTACTTGACAAACAGACCACCAAACAACATTCTTAAAACACACACCCCCGAAATAAATCCCGACTTCAACAACCTTCCAAGACACAAATCTCCTTAACAAGGCTGAGATGTGGACACCATCCAAACTTACAACAATACAAACACAAATACAATATAAACCAGACAACATCTCCCACTTGTACCAGATGCGGAGAGGCCCCAGAGGCCGTGTTGCACTTCCTGTTACTCTGTCCTTCTAAATCTCGCCCCAGAATCTTCTTGAGTGATCTCTGAAGGAGGCCATCTGTGGTGGGTGGCTTATTAGCGAAGTGTGGCCTCCACAGCGTGGGGTGATCAGGGGGTGAGAAGGAATATATATATATATATATATATATATATATATATATATATATATATATATATATATATATATATATATATATATATATATATATATATATATATATATATATATATATATATATATATATATATATATATATATATATATATATATATATATATATATATATCATGTTACTATAAGTCACTTCCAATTATAAATTATAATTTAGTATTTATAATTATTAAACTTTTTTTTGAAAAGTTGAAATGACTGATAAGTATTCTTAAATCACTAACATAAATGGATAAAAAGATGGGGGGAGGAGGGGGGGGGCTGACTAGAAGTTTATGAAAAACATTTCAAAAAGGTGAAATTAAGACAATTTAAGTATTATTGATTTTTATTATAATTTCAATATTTTTAATTAAATTTTATATTAAAACATTGTGAGGAGTTTAATGAAGCTTAAATATTTTGCTTGCAGAAATTTTTAGTCTATTTTTATCAGATTTAAAAGAAAAGTATTCTGTAAAAATTTTAATTAAAAAGTTGATGTTGGCTTAAATACGAGTATCAGAGAGCAAATGAAGGAAGAAATTAAAGATAACCTGGAGGAAGATGCCAAAAATGATCAACAAATCTCGGGATTTGGAGTAAATCAGGTATGGAAATGTTAATTACAGAGTGTAAAAATAATAGAGTTGAAGTTGTAATATAAGAGATTGTGAATCAATCTTGCATATTGATCAATTAGTATGTTACAAATGTTTCCTTCTTTAAAAAAAAATAAAAAACACGGATTTAAATTAAAATGATTTTTACTTATCATGGATATTTTATTAACATTGTAAAATGTAATATTAATTTTTTATAGTATAATTTAAACTTTATCCGTACAGTATTGCAAAGTTGTTATAAAGGATGAAGTTATTATCAAAGATGAACCTATAGAAGAGGCTGTAAATGAAGATTTAAACCATAGTCAGCATTTTGTTAAAGTTTCGGAAGTAGAGGAAGATCAAGTATGTAGTAAAGCCATTTTCATTACTTTTATCTCTAAATTGTAAAAAAAAAAAAAAATATAATTCCTTTTCTTAAACAAGTTCTTATGTAAATTGACCATCTTCTATATTGGTGTAGTTTTTTGTCGATTTTTTAAAATCTTGGTAATGATTGCATGCAAACTTATGGTGTAATTTATCGAGAATATTAATGATAAAATTTAAGTGTTAAGTTTTATGAAATTTCAATATCTAAAACTGTTTATTGACCTTAACTAACCTTTTTTTATACAGTCTTCAAATGCGAATTCCAAAAGTGAAGTGGAAGCGGATGTTGATCCTTTAAAATTTGATGAATATCATTCTACGGATGAACTACCATTTGAAAGTGTTTCCAGATTAGAAAATTGTCAGGTATTATAGTCAACATTTGATGGTATATTGTTTACCATAATTTAGTTGTGCTTTATTATGATTGTAATTAATATTTTAAGGTTGGGACTTTGATATTTCATTATTTTGCAAATATATGCTTGATGAAGAAAGGAAATCATGAATGTTTTTTAATCATTGGAATTAAAGTTATATAAAATAAAATAAAAAATTTATTTAAATTTGTGAAAATTGTGTTAAAAATTCAAAAAAAAAAAAAAAAATAAAAAATTTCTTCCTAGTTAAACACTATCCTTCTATTGTACCTTATTTATTTTTCAGTCCAATGAAAGCTCATAGCATGTTCTCATTTACAGTAAAATTGAATTATTATTATTATTATTATTATTATTGTACCCCTTTCTCTTTCGGCTTTTACTAACCCCTTTTGCCCCTCGAATCATCAGATATTCTTTTGAGAAAGGCTGTCTAATTTTTTATTTTTTAAGTGGTAATTTAAAACTTAATAAAATTTTTAAATTTTTTAGAAACTCTGACTCCTTCCAAAACCTCCGAACTCTAACTCTGTAACCCTATAACCCTGAGGAAAACCCATTTTGTGCTCTAATTATTCGTTTCCAAATTCCTGAACCATTTGCGCAAACTCCTTTTTATAAAAAGTAATATCGAATCCTTAATAATAGCCTTTTGCAAACACAGTGGAAGATATTCTTCTCAATTTCTTAAACATCTCCTTTCAAAAAGTACTGTCACACACTTAGGATACCAGTCATTCCCCCTGAATGTTTCCGGCCCCTTTTATCTATGATACTGTTTTCATTTTCCAAATCCAGCCGGCCTGCAGCATACTGAAAGCATTCTTCCTGTCCAACTGAGTGATTTACAGCGGATCGATACCTGTGAATACAGACGGATCTAAAACGGGGAGGGCGTCAGTGTTTGTGCTCTTTTCCCTGCACGAGCCTTCGCGAACTCTCGTCCCACCAATGTCTCAATCTTTATGGGGAAACTCACTGCTATACTATACTGCCATACTTGCTCTTGTATAGTAATTCTTGATCTCGACCAGCCCTATGTTATTTATTCTGAATCTTGAGGGCTTTGCAATCGCTAAAAGCCTCAGTACAAGAACTCTCCGATTTCTGTAGTATAAGTTTCTTATCTGCTGGACCCCTTCCCATGCCGGTGTCGTCGGCAATGAAGAGGTTGACAGGAACCTAACCTCCCCCATGCATTTTGACAGGGATGCCTCATTTCATCTGACTGCTCCTATATGCCCCTACAGGAATTTCAGTCTTGGTGGCTGTAAGGCAGGGCTGGTGATCAGCAAGGGGAAAAAACTGAGGAACGTAGAGCCTAACATATCCTCTCAACAGCGTAACCGTCGACAGCAACCTTACGCACAGCCATTACATGTCTAGAGGTCTTCTTCCTTCGTATAAATTTTGTCATCAACACACCGCAATCTGTACAGCACGCTCTACTTGCTTGCTCACATCTGCACTCCATATATTGTCATCACTTTCTTACACCTCGGTTCATTCACATTCTGATAATTACACCACATCCTCGCCAAGTTACCCATATTTAACAAATGCTCAATATTCTCCTCTTTAGGAACGTAAACTATTCGATGCTGTATTAGGGAATTATGGATAACACTATTTTTCGAAAAAGTTAGAATTTAATGTGGCCACTGCCCATGTGGCTTTTGGTGGATATATATATATATATATATATATATATATATATATATATATATATATATATATATATATATATATATATATATATATATATATATATAATATATATATATATATATATATATATATATATATATATATATATATTCGGGATGTACCGATACTCTATTTTTTAAGGGCCGATACCAATACCGATACCGATACTCTAATTATTATAAGAAATACACATTAATAAGATAGAACATTTGTGTACTGCTAGGCAACTTAGTCATGTATTTCATATTTGGTTGTGCCCAAGTATATTTTATAAATTAAAATAATTATCTTTTAGGAATAATAAATGCAAATATAATACTAATAACTTTTTTATGTTTGTGTTTATTCAAAAAATATTCCATTTTCCATTTTCCAGTAAGTATTAACAAAGTTTAGCTACTCGCTTTTATGTTTTAACATGATTACAATTTACAAAGAAGATTCTTTAACTAGCTACAATATAAAGAATAAAAATAATGAAAGAAGAGACCTCAATTAATCAGCAGAAAAGACAAAATATAAAAAAAGCTATTATTCAAACATGACATAATATTTCTCCTTTAAGGTAAAGACATCACTTAGTAGTCGAATTCAAATACCCTCAAATTATGATGTAAAAATATTAAAGTTTCACTCATATCTGGAGAGAGCCTGTTCTTTTTTGGGAATATATATATATATATATATATATATATATATATATATATATATATATATATATATATATATATATATATATATATATATATATATATATATATATATATATATATATATATATATATATATATATATATATATATATATACTAGGAAAGCGAATTATGGGCTAGCTTAAGGAATTCCCTATTAGAACTTTTATATATCGAAACTAGATTTATTTTTTAATCTAAAAGTTTCTCATAATTCTTCACCCAAAAAGTAAGGAGTATCGGCCAAGTATCACCCATATTAACCAATACCGATACCCAAAAAATGGCCGATACTACCGATATCGATACCATCGGTACCTCCCTATATATATATATATATATATATATATATATATATATATATATATATATATATATATATATATATATATATATATATATATATATATATATATATATATATATATATATATATACACACCAGGCTTCACCTCTACTCCTAAATGTAAATATACCATTTCTCCCCCTAATAGTAACTGTCACCACAATATTGTATGATACTTTTTATCCAGCAGCTCCACCATGCCCTAAATGTACTTTCTGGCACTTTTATCGAGCTAATTGGGAGGCACTGCGCCTCTTCTTTGTTAACTGCCCTTGGAGTGTATCCTGTTTTGACAAAGGAGGATGCTTCTGCGATCGTGGAAAAGGTCGGGACCGTAATCGCCGATGAGATGAGTAGGTTCATTCCATCTTCAAGTAAAGATTTTTCTCTTCAAAACCCTTGGTTCGATGGGACTTTCCCGGGTGCCATTCATGAAAGAGAAAGTACTCATCGTGCATGGAAAAACTACTCTTGCAAATTTTCATTCAACTCGGAATCGGGATATCATTCGACGAGTCAAGGATACTTTCACCGAAAGGAAGTGCGTTAATCTACTTGGTTCTCCTACTGAAAAAAAAAATTCTGGCTTTTAGCCTAAAACATCTCGAATAACTTCTGTAAATCTATCTTTCCTTCTCTTATTCGTCCTGATGACTCTGTTGCTAAAACTCCTGAAAAGAATAATCCTTAATGATTCCTGCCCCCTCCTCTTACTTTTCTCAGTTTTTCCATATCATCACCTGAGATTACACATGATCTGGTCCATGGGATCCTGAGAACTATGAACGTCAAGAAGGCCACCGGCTCGGATGGCATTCCTTCAAGTGTCCTGAGGGAGTGTGCGTCGGAGCTCGTTCAACTCAATTCTTAATACTAATACTTTTCCTCAATGCTGGAAGCTCGCATATGTTCAGCCTACCCTAAGAGAGGTAGCCACTCTGATCCTTCTAGCTATCGTCCTATAGCTATCACTACTATTCTGTCTAAAATCTTTGAAACTCTCCTTAACTCTCACTCCTTTCTTTTAGTTCACTAGTACTTCTTTCGATGTTCGAGGTCTACTGGTGACATACTTTCCTATCTTACTACTGATTTATGGTCTTCTGCTCTTAGGGATTATGGGGAGTCTTGTGTGATGGCTCTTTGATATTTTCAAGGCTTTTGGACCGGCTGTGGCATGCTTCACTACTCTCCAAGCTCTCTTTCTTTGGTTTATCTCCTTTTTGCTTACTTGGATCGTTCCATATCGGCATTTGTCGATGGAGCGACTTCTTCCTCCTTTTGTATCAATTGGTGTTCTTCAGGGTTCTGTTTTATCTCCAATTTTATTTTTACTTTTCATCAACTACCTTCTCAGCTCCACTTCTAACCCTATTCATTCTTAAGCCGATTACTCAACTCTCCATTCTTCTATTTCAAATCTACTCCCTCTTTTGCTTCTAGAGTTGCTTTTCGTCTTCAACTTTCTACCTTTATTATTGCCGATCTGGACGAAATTTCCCGGTGGGAGTTACCTCAGCCTTGGGGAAATTCAACTCTTTAAAAACCTAACTTCTTCACATCTGCCTTTCTAAAACACCTCCCAACTTTCTTATCCCCGATGGTTTCTCCCGTCTCACTTATAAACAATATGGTGGCTGAACATAAGCAATAAACTTTCTTGGAAACCTCTTATCACAATGGTTGCTAAGGCGGCTTCAAAGAAGCTGGAAATACTGTTGAGATTAAGTGAATTTTTTTCTTCCGAACTGTTGCAACAATTATATAAGGGTCTTATCCGCCCTTGCTGTGATTACTGTTCTCACATTTGGTGTTGTGGGGCTCTGGTTCCACCTTTCTTTTGGATAGGGTTGATTCTAAGGCTTAAAGATTAAAAACTGTCCACTACTTTCAAACTCACTTGACCCTCTGTCTCTGCGACGTGACGTTGGTACATTATCTCTTTTCTATAGGTTTTACAATGGCAGTTGCTCGAGGGAAATTGACCTCTTGCATTCCATCACCATTGGGGTAACATGCTTTCGCCTGAATTTTGTGTGAATATGGTATACTCCAGGCTTGTCCGTTGTGATGCCTCCTTTCCAGCCACATCTGTTCAGTGGAACTCTCTTCCATTATCTGTTTTTTATGCTGCATTTAATCTTCCTCTCTTCAAATTAGTGTTAGACTGGGATTGAGTAGAATTTCTTTTCTTTTATATTTCTGCCTCCTTCTGGAAAAGGGCCTAACCCATGAGCGGTGATATATATATATATATATATATATATATATATATATATATATATATATATATATATATATATATATATATATATATATATATATATATATATATATATATATATATATATATATATATATATATATATATATATATATATATTGTAGATAAGTGATATCCTGGAGAAAGAGCAATCGGAAATTGTTAAGGCAAAACCGAAGAAAAATGATTTGAAGAAATTTGAAAAGGAGTCCCAACCAAAGAAAATCTTCAAGTGCACACAATGTTTGTACGAATGTCAGCGTAATAGTTCATTTAAAGTTCATATGTTGAAACACAGTAATGTGAAATTGTTTAAATGTTTAGAGTGCAGTTTTGAATGCAACGTGAAGAGGAATTTGAAGAATCATATTTTGTCACTGCATAGTGATAGTAAATTGTTTAAATGTAGTTACTGTAGTTATGGGTGTAATTATAAAAGAGATTTTAAATTACATATGTTAAAGCATGAAAATATTAAGTTATTCAAATGTTCCATTTGTTCCTTTGAATGTAACCGGAAAATAAGCTTAAAATCGCATATGTTGAAGCATGTTGGAGCGAAATTATTTAAATGTTCTGTTTGCAGATATGAATGTAATACAAAACCTGATTTTCGTGTTCATATGTTGAATCATAGCGGGGTTAAATTATTTAAATGCACGCAATGCGAGTATTCGTGTAATAGGAAACAGAATTTCCAGTCCCATATTTCATCACATAATAAATCATTAAAATGTTCTCAATGCCAATTTGAATGTAATGGAAAACGAACCTTTAATAAACACTTGTTAAAACATAAAAACAATCACCAAACATTACCCAAGATATTACCTAAAATTTTGCCTAAGATTTGAAGGAAAAAAAAAAAAATGTTTTTTTAATGGGTTTGGATATGATTAAAAAATTCAAAAAAATTAAAATTTTTAGATTGGAAGAATGTAATTTTGAATAAAGAATTTTAAGTCATTGAAATATTTCGCATTCGTTGAAGAAGGAGAATAAGAAAGAAATGTGGAAAAGCCAAGGTGAGAGGAGAGATACATTAAGAAAAGAATTATTATAAAAAAGCAACAGTCATTAAGTGATCCTCTTCTGCCTCAATCAAATTATAAAACTCAACATTACCATTACTGAGAGAGTAAAGTTTAAGACTCGTTTCCCAAATACATATAAAGTATCAATCTCGAGTGACTAAAAAGAAAATATTGGTTTATTAAGAAATTTAGAATTATTGATATAAAACCGGCTTCTTTTTCTTCCTAAAGACCAATTGAAGTTCAATAAAATATGATACTGAAAAGAGAAAAAGAGAAAAAATCATTACTTGATGAAATATGTGACAGTTTTTCTCGTCAATTTGGAATTTACACAAAAAGTTGAGTGTTTATTGGGAATAAGTTGAGTGATTAAGTTGAGACTCTTCAAAGTTTTCAAAAGACTCAAACTTTATACATAAAATATGCTTAAAAAATTCATTGTTTTCAAAAATGAGTTTAGAATATTATTAAATCTATTTATACATTGATTAAATTAGTGGCAATATATTTATATAAAGCTTAAATATATACAGGAATTTCAATAATTAAAATTGAAAACAAAATTACATTAATTAGCATTTAATTCATAAAAAAAAATATAACTAAATTTTTATTAAAAAATATAACTCTAAATTTTTATTAAGTTGAGACCCACAAGAATGTTGGGATTGAACAATAAGTTTTTGAATGTGAATGAACTTTCGGTGAATGTTTTTTTTTTTTTTTTTACTGTAGATCTTAACATTAAATTTTTTTTAAACTTTCAATAAAAAGTTTCGTTTATAATCTGTACTTGGTGTATTTATATTAATTTTGTACTTTAGTACAATGTGATTGAAATATTTTTTTTGTATGCAGATAATTTATTATTTTATTTAAATTACATACTTTTGTATATAAATGTATTCTATAAATATTTTATATAGTAAATGTAGTTTTATTATAACCACCTTTTGCTTATATTTTCTTATTATATACACACTTATCCAAGTTCTCCGTTTTTAAACTTTGAAAACATTTGCGCGATTCGGTTTATTTTAAACCACAAGAACGAAACTTCTAGTTTTAGATCTGGAAACGAAATAATTGCGAATTACCAGACTGAAATTGTAGTTTTCATTCTTACGCTTGCACCTATCTTTACGTTCTTTTACAAAATTAAGTATACACTATTTTTGTTTTATTATTTCTATCTACATTCTTATATTTTTCTCCAAATCTGTAATTCATGTAATCGTTGGCATATATTTTCAACCACATATTTCCATAGTTCATTTTTATTTTCTTTTGTTGGGATAAGTTCACCGATATAGTAACTTTCCATTAGGTAGAAATTTCGTGATAGTGTTCACTTCTCGTCTTCTTCACTCTTCTCATCCATTAGGCTTTGTGTGCTTGACTCAATATATTCTTCAACATTCAACTCCATTTGCCGCATCTGTTAATTCATTGTTTGTTTTTCCAATTTTGATGTTAGTGGTGATACTGCTGAATCTCATATTGGGTATATTTTCTATCTTTCAAGCATTATGTCTCACTCTCTTACCAGTGTCTCTTCTCGGGAATACTCTATTCCTGGCATAGATAACACACCAAAAGATCTCCCTCTTCTTACCCTCCGAAGACGTACTTCTTTCAGCATCTCTATAATTGTATAGAGTTTTCCTTTTCCGTGGTTCGTTCACTGAACTGAGAGAAATTTGAAATTCCTCTGACAGCTAAGTAGGGGAGGATGAAGTCCCGGTGTCATGGACTTCTGGGCTACTTTTGCCCACTTCACATAGTTGAAGAGATAGGTTGATTTGCTCCGAAGGAGCTCCGTCCCCTCTCACCTCTCTTCCTCAATGAGCAAGGGTCGGGACCAAGGCCTTCCTATTTCATGGCATTTACTCTTGATTTCTTTACGTTTCATGGATAATTCCAGTTGCTGTTTGTTCGCCTCACAACGCGAGAGTCTTCCCAATATCATCACATTGAAAAAAAAAACCGCGCCAACCCACTCGAAAAGCGAAAAGGTCAACATACTCAGAGAGAGCAGAAAAAACAACTTAAGAAGAAGTTCTAATTTTAGGTATGAGTTGGAGGGGGTTGAAGGAGGTGGTATAGCTCCGGACTTTTCTAAGGTTGAAATAGACACAAAAGTTTGAGCGAAGAGTTCAACTTTAGAAGAAGGTAAAACAGCAGTTGTGCCGTCGCAAGATCCTAAAGGAGGGAAAGAAGAAACAAAGTTAGAGTTGATATTTTTTGCAAAATGCCAGAAAGAACGTGAAGAAGAGGAACCAGAAAGATTCATTGTATTCTTACGGAGAAAGACTTTTTAGTGTTACGAAGGATAGATTTTGCACGATTCCGGGATGAAATATGTTGCGTGAGTTTCTAGAGTTTGAAGACGATAGTAATCCCTGAAGGCAACATACCTGCGAAGGATAGAGCGAGAACAAGCGGAGTTAAACCAAGGTTTGTTAGGCTTAGTAGAAGGGAAAGAAAATGGAATGTACGCCACCATTTCCGAGAGAATCGCCTCGGTAATTCGTTCTGTACACTCCGAGGGACCCCTCCCACGGAAGCAATAATCATTCCACGGGAAATCAAAGAAGTACGACAGCAAGTCCGACCAGCTTGCGGCACCGAAATGCCACCAACGTTTCCTTTAAATAGAAGGGAGTCTTTCCTGCGGCAGACTTGAAGAGATAGAATAGGATACAGAGATAAGAAGGTGATCGGAGGAACCCAGAGGAGGAAAGAGTTTAGCAGTATAAGGAGAAGGATTAGAAGTTAGGAAAAGGTCTAGAATGTTGGGTTCATCTCCAAGATGATCAGGGATAAGAGTAGGGAGCTGCAATAACTGCTCAAGGTCGTTTTGGATAGCGAAATGGAAGACAAGTTAACCAGCTGAATCATGAAAACTAGAAGAAAGTCATTGGTGGTGGTGAACATTGAAATCACCTATGATGATGATTTCAGAGAAAGGAGAAGAAAAGAGAATGTGCTCTATTTTGGAGTTTAAATAGTCGAAGAATTTAGAATAGTCAGTAGAATTAGGAGATAAATAAACAGAACAAATGAATTTAGTCGTAGAATGGCAAGAGAGCCTGAGAAATAAGGTGAAAAATTTGGAAGACTCCTAATTAGAGATACGAGAACAAATGACATCATTGGGTACGTATGCACAACCGCCTTTGGCTGAAAACAGAGGATAGAGACAGTAGGGGGAAACAGAGTATGGTTTGCTATCAAAACGCTCAAACATGAGTTTCGATCAAGAATAAGAGGTGAGGTCTAGAATAAGAGATGTGATGTTCAACAAAGTGGAAATTGGAGTGTAGACCGCGAATATTGCAGAAATTAATGGAAAAAAAATAGACCGTGCATCAGGACAAGCCGGGTGCAGAGTGCTGGTGGCAAGAACCCCATCACCAAAGACCACCAACTCCCAAGTAGTGACGGGGGAAGGGGTGGATGAGGAGCTATTTTGGAAGCTGTCCCACGGGGCTGTAATACTGTAATAGTGTTTTATGTATGAGGAGAGCCTACTCCGTGTAGAATGTGTAGATGAGCGCGAAAGGGAGCGAACTATTGGGCACCGGGATGAGATGGGAAATGTGTGTGTGCGTGTGCGTGCGTGTGTGTGTGTGTGTGTATATGTGTCTCTCTCTCTCTCTAATTTAGATGATAACAAAACAACCTAAGGTAAAGCAATAGAAAAACGGTGGAAAAGGGAGGAGATACCAATCTATAATTTTTCTCCGGGTGACAAATTTCCAAAAATGCGCATCTCTCTCAATTATGTAAAGTTCCAAAATTGTATTCTGTTACCTTTAAAATTAAAAATTTGATTCCACAAATAAAAAATTTCCTTAAGCAGAAATATTTCATGAAAAGCAAAAATTTTTGTTTACATTAAAAACTAAAGCGTGATTTGTGTTTTTAAAGAATAGAGGGAAGACAAGTCACTTAAAATTAAAAAAGATTATTTTTGAAAGATGAAAATAAAGATTTTAATAGAAAAACTTACAAAAACATTAATATAAATATTACATAAACAAATAAATTGCTACAATATTGCCTTTGAAGTTAAACAAAAGAAGAAAAAAAAGGTCTTGCATTTCTTTTTAAAAACCAGCTTTTAACGTGGGGGTTTTCACCCTGGGGTTTAATATACTATTATAAAAGAGAAAAAAAAGATATTAAAAATTACCACCCAACTTTCTTCTTCCTTTAATGCTTATTAAGCTTGTGCTTTTTTAAGTAATCTTTCCGATTACATCCATAGGAACAGTCAGAACATTTAAATAATTTTAGATTTGTGTGTGTAACTATGTGTCTTTTTATGTCTCCTTTCAGATTACATTCATAGGAACAGTAAGAACATTTAAATAATTTTACGTTTGTGTGTGTAAGCATGTGTGTTTTTAAGTTTCCTTTCCAATTACATTCATAGGAACAGTAAGAACATTTAAATAATTTTACGTTTGTGTGTGTAAGCATGTGTGTTTTTAAGTATCCTTTCTGATTACATTCATAGTAACAGTAAGAACATTTAAATAATTTTACGTTTGTGTGTGTAAGTACGTGTGTTTTTAAGTTTCCTTTCCGATTACATTCATAGGAACAGTCAGAACATTTAAATAATTTTACGTTTGTGTGTGTAAGCATGTGTTTTTTAAGTATCCTTTCTGATTACATTCATATGAACAGTCAGAACATTTGAATAATTTTACATTTGCGTGTGTAAGCATGTGGTTTTTAAGTTTCCTTTCAGATTACATTCATAGGAACAGTCAGAACATTTATATAATTTTACGTTTGTGTGGATAAGCATGTGTTCTTTTAAATTATTTTTCCTATTACTTTCATAGGAGCAGTCAGAACATTTAAATAATTTTACGTTTGCATGTGTAAGCATGTATTTTTAAGCTTCCTTTATGATTACATTCATATGAGCAGTCAGAACATTTATACAACTTTATATTGCTGTGAATCAGCATATGTCTTTTCAATACGTTGATTTGAACATTGCATTCATAACTGCAATGAGCGCACTTAAACTTTCTTTTGTTGTGTGTTTTTAAATGAGTCTTCAACTCAACTTTGCTTTTAAAACTAAAATTACAATGTTTACAACTCAGGTTTTCCACATGATACTTTTTTAATGTTTTGTTGAGGCACTTCTGCTCTCTGAGGTTTGCTTTTTGAAGTACTTTTCACTTCCAAATCTTTTTCTCCTTCAGCAGCACTGGTGATAAGATTCTGTGCAAATCAAATGAAAAAGATTAAAAGAATATTGACAAAAAAAAATCAATACTTTTATTTATTAAAGTCATTTTCTTTTCGTTCCCTTTTCACTAAATTTTTGTTTTTTTTCCTAATAATTTAGAATAAAAATGGTGTTCCATTCATCATTTCAAGAGCCAAAACCTCTCCAATTTTCGAGAGGAAATGACGTCACCATCTAAATTTGTTTTGGATTTGTGAAGAAACATTTTGTTACAACTTAATATTTGGATGTCAACCAATCGAATGTATATCTCTACATTTTTGTAACTGCCATTTGTTTTTTTTAACTTTTACATGGCATTTTATGTAAATTTTTTACATTTATTTGAACAAATATGTTAAAATATAAACTTAATTTCAAAATTGTATTTAATTTTCAATTCTTTCTATAAAAACAACATACAAATCATAAGATGACCTAAAACAGGTCTAAAAATGACCCTACAAAACTGGGGCTCATCCAAATTTTAAGGAAGATTGTGGACGAATAAAATTAGAAAGGTCAACTTTTTTGGGGGGTGGGGGGTAGAAAGATATTTAAAATCAGGCAAAGGAATTTTGATATTGAAAGAATTTAGAAGCAATTGATAACAGATTTTTTTTTTAAATTTTGATTTGTTATAATTATAATAGGCATGTTTTTGATTCCACAAAAATAAATATAAAATTGTAGTGATTTTAGTTTTCAATGTTCATATTTTCGTCTTTAATATTTTTTTTGTCATTTGAGAGAGACGGTCAGTAACTGAGAGGAAGAGAAAGAAGAAGAAGAAAAAAAAATAAAAAATAAAAAAAAAAAAATAAAAAAATAAAAAAGGAATAAAACATTAATTAAAAATGGCATTACAAAGGCTCGATATTTCTTCCTTCCTCTTCAAATTCAGTTTATATTTTTATTTAATTCACCATTTTTCTATCTGGGATGGGAATAGAGTAAAGAGAATTGGGTTGGACTTTTATTTAATTCAAGCATTATAGGACCATTTTATCAACATATACAAGTTTTGTTGTTGTCATTGTTTGCTTTTTAGAGGGGGGAGGGGAAGTTTCCTTTTGCAAAAGTAAATGGATTGTGAAAAAAAAAAAATTTTTTTTATTGGACTAGATGGAGGTGAGAGGGGAAATACTAAGCTAGATAATTTGGATAATAAAATGAATAAGAATAAATAAGGGAATTAATTTCCTTTGTCTTAAGGAAGATGTCGAAGCCTGAGAAGGGAAAACATTTTATTCTCCATTTCATTTTTATTTTACTTTTTTGTATCGTAAAAGAAAAATATTTTTCATTTTACAAAGAGTAAATTATACATATATTATTTACTTGAATCAAAAAAAAATATTAGAAATTAATTTTTCTTTATTTCAAGCCCCCAATTCCGAAAGAGTGGTAACACTGCCTCAGGTTCGACTCCCTCCGGCTCCATCAATGGGAAATAAACAACTAAAAATTTATCAGATTTCACAGACGTATGATGGTGATTTATTTGGCTTGTAATTAAGAGTAATTTTCAATTATAATTAACTCATTTGATTGTCTAAAATTGGAAAATCCATTTTTCATTGCAAATCTATTTCAAATTTTTTTGAAATTTAGCATAATAATAATAATAATAATTTAAATAAAACTTTACCATTAATTCCTTGTGACTTAACTTCTTGAGAAGAGGCATCGGGAACTTTGAAGACAAAATTTGTGCAAAATATTCCTCTTCGTCTGATTCAAAATGTGCTTTTAAACCCTTTTCATTTACTTTATTTTGCAACGAAGAAACATTTTTCACGCTCATAAATTTCTGTAAAACAAATTGGATTATTAATAATAAGAATAACAATAATAATATAAAAGTAATGCATCCTGTTCTCTTAACATATCCTTACATGTTGGCCATCAACCAATTTCATGATCATGGCAGAATTTTCTGATTTTATCACATTAATTTCGAGTTCCTCTTCATTAAAGACAAATTCCAAATCGGATTCTCTTCGCTCTAACTTCATAAAAGAGGAATTTTCATCTAATTCTTTCTTTATATTTTCTGCTGCTAAAGGGATCTCTGATTCACTGTGAGAAAAGCTCTGAAAAAGTAGTGAAAGAATATATATATATATATATATATATATATATATATATATATATATATATATATATATATATATATATATATATATATATATATATATATATATATATATATATATATATATATATATATATATATATATATATATATATATATATATATAAAGCTAAAAAGTACTAAGACAAGAGACAATAATAAAAAAAAAAGTTACTCCAATGATAATGTCTTATCCACTCTTGTATGGAGTACTGTTCTCCCATTTGGGGGAGTTTCAGTTCCACATTTCTTTTGAATAGGATTGAGTCGAAGGCTAAATGATTAACAAAGTCCCATACTTTCAACCTCCCTTGACCTTTTATTTCTGTCATGTGACATTGATGCATCATCTTTTCTATTAGAATAACAGCAGCAAGTGCTAGAGGTAAATAATCTCTCTCATTCCACCACTGTTGCATCGCTATCGTAGCACAATGGGTATCTTGCTTTCCTATCAATTTAATATAAACATTGGAAACTCTTTTCTTACTCTTTGTGGTGACTTCTCCTTTACATTCACCTCTGTTCTGTGGAACTCCCTCCATCACCTGTTTTTAATTCTTTTCTTTCATTCCTTCATACGAGCTCACACGAGAGAGATTTGAGTTAGGCTTTGGGCTTGGGTGGGTTTTCTTTTATTTTAAATTTCTGCTCCTCCTCAATGGAAGGAGAAATGTCAGCAAGTGGTGGCAAAGTCTTTATAAAAGAAATTAAAAAATGAATAAGAGTTGGAGCACCTAAACTGTTTTAACTCATCCCCTAAATTTTCAAAGCAAATAATAATAATAAAGTGAGATTTATCCAATTTCATGAACATTTTTGACAAATTACAGATATGAGGATCAGATATACTGTACATTTTGTTTTGTCTTCATAATAAAAATTATATTTTAGGATTTTTACTCTTATAATTTAACTTGTACTTGAATGTACTTCATTTCTTTACAAGTACTTTAAGTTCAAGTACAAATAAAAGTACTTTTGATTTTTGAAACCTCAAGAATAAGTACTCAAAAATTTGTATGTAAGTACACGTACATGTACTTGGACCCAATTCTATATATATATATATATATATATATATATATATATATATATATATATATATATATATATATATATATATATATATATATATATATATATATATATATATATATATACAGTGGAACTCCAATATTCGTCATTAATCAGTTCCCGAGGGGATGATGAATATCGAAAAAGACGAATATCGAACAATTTTTTCCCATAGGAATTAACTAAAAATGGATTAATTCGTTCCCAGCCTCGAATTTTGCCTATCTATTCTTTAACAAAAAAAAATTTTCAATCTAGAATCGATCTCCGAAATCATTTCAAACACTGTACAATTTAACTACAGTACATATTAACCAGAGTACTGCCATAAACAATATGTAATACTCACAGTGTAGGCCTACATTAATGCTAAACACAAATAAAATTTTAAAAAGAAATTTACCTTTTGGATGAGAAAAACAATGATTGTTATTAAGAGTTTTTATTTTTAAGGTTATAGGCTTTCGTAGGTAGGACGAATATTGACTTTTCAAAGAATATTGAAAAAAAAGTTAGACGAAAAAACAGGGCGAATATCAAAAAAGACGAATACTGGCGGGGACGAATATTGGAGTTCCACATATTATATATATATTATATATATAATATATATATATATATATATATATATATATATATAATATATATATATATATATATATATATATATATATATATATTATTATATATTTTTTATATTTCTTGGACGAAAATTCTTCCATTTTTTATCTCAATTTCAGATTTGATATTCATTTTTCCTTTTATTTTAATTAATATAAATATCTTTAAATAATTAACAATCTGTGAAGAAGAAACAACTTTAATGACATTCTTAAATTAATATTTATTATGTCAAGTGGCATTCTTATAGGTCATTATCCATTCATATGTGCCAATATAATTTACATTAAAAATCCTCTTGACTCTTGAAATTTTAACCTTTAAGTCTTAAACTGTATCTACCTATGTAACAAGCAAGAATGCATACTGGAGTTTGTGTCACTGATTTAAATGCAATGAAAAAAAAAAAAAAAAAAAAAAAAATTCTGTTATTCATTACAGTGTTTGAAACCCTTAGGGATACATTTTGACTTCGCATTAAAAATAAATTCAAAGTGTGTAAGGGTTGAGTTCCATGGTCAATTTTGAGGTTGAGTGAATCATTATGGATAGAAGAGATTTTTCCATCTAGCAATAAATATGGAAAAGAGGCACTTACAGAGAGCCAATTCAAGAATTAGGATGTGAGATTAAGCTAACATGCAGCAATAAAGAAAAAGACCTAGTTATAATCAGGGCTGGGGAGTTAATGAAATTTGTTTCAGCTCTGTCTCCAGAGTCAATGTCAGATGTGGCTCTGGCTCCAGCTCTGGAGCCACTGATTTGAGTGGCTCCAGCTAATATGATACCAGAATACACTCAGAGATGGAGCCGTTTCTTTTTTTGGGCTCCAGCTCCATCCACAATCATAGTTTGACACAAAAAATACAGTTTTTAAAGATCTTTCTTAATAGCTGTTTATTTATATTTACTGTTGCTCACCATGCAGTATGTATGGTCTAGCGATTATTGTGATAAAGGGTTTTTAAGTTTTGGGTAAAAGAGTTATCAAAACCAAGGGCTGGTGACATGAGAAAAAATTATTCTACTACTAACTCTCAACTCATGAGTCGATGATATTTGTCGACTCCCAACACCCAACTATTTAAAAAACTTTCCTTGGTATAATAAATGAAAAAAAATTTAGACAATTCAGTATTAATAAACCAATAATAATGATAAGTTAGAAAAGATTTAATAGAGAAAATTTTTAAAAATAAAAATAATATTGAAATGAAAGTTTTATTTTATTTTATTTTTATTTTTTATTTATTATTATTTTATTTTATTTATTTTTATAATAGTAATAATTTTTAAAATATTATAAAACTTAATGTTAGCCATTTCAGGTTACAAAAGTTTTTTAGCATAGTATATTAGAACATCAGAATAATAGAGACAGTTAGAAGCCTCACGGGTCCATTGAGAATGTCCCACTCAAAACAATAACAATTATTATTAATAATATTTTTATTATTATAGGTCTATCGTGTCCCTAGTTATCAGTTCATTCATGCAAACTACGATAAAAATAGAACTAAACCCCTACATATATTAAGTATTAACTATTATATACTTAATTATACATGCAATGATCCAACACTTACTACAAAACTGCCAGTTAGGCTTAGTCACAAGCTGCTTTAAATTCATAAGAAAAGTCACAAGATAGTCTAAAAATTCATATTTACCTGCTAATTTGGCTTAGTTAAGTTTTACTATACAATACCTAAACTATCCATATATCTATGAAGTTCCCTCTTAAATACTGCAAGAGAATCACAGTTAACAATCTTCTGTGGCAAGCCATTCCAAAAATTACTGAAAGAGTATTTTCTTAGATCGAGATGGCATGACTTTTTTAATTTTCTTATCATGTCCTATAGTTCTCTTCCATGGTCCACTACAAAAATTTTTTCAATCTCTGTATTACTGTCAAAAATATTTTGTAAACTTGTATCTTATCCCCTCTGAGAAATCCCCTTCAACCTCTCCTTATAGCTCTTACTCTTGAAGCCAGAAATCATCCTTGTTGCTTGATGTTGTACTCTCTTCAGCATATCTATGTCCTTTCTTAAATGTGGAGCCCAAACTTGTGCACAATACTCTAATGCTGGCCTAACATAGCTTATATAGATTATAACCTCTTTGCTCTTATAAACTACATTGCGATTTATCATACCTAATATTTTATTAGATCTATTCTTTGCTTCCAAACACTGATCACCCACTATCAGACTACTGTTAATAATCACACCTAAATCTTTTTCTTAGTCCACAGTCTCAAGCCAATCCCCATTTGTTTCTTAATTAAATCTTTCATTTGAGTAACCTTCATGAAGAACTTTAAATATTTTACTATTAAAATTGCCACTTATCTGCCCATCCAAGGAGTCTATCTAGATCATCTTGAAGCATTATACATTCATCATTATTTGTTACTGAGGTGACTATTTTGGTATCATCTGAAAACTTAGATACCTTACATTTAAGACCTTAGTCTAAATCATTTATATATATGATGAACAATAGTCATCCCAGCACAGAACCAAGTGGAGCCCCACACTCTTCACTGTTTCCCATAATGACTTACTTCCATTCAGTGGCACAACACTGCCTAATCCAATTGTGCACCACTTCACCTACATCATAGTGTGACAACTTTTGCATCAGTCTTTCATGGGGTACCTTATCAAAAGCTTTGCTAAAGTTTAAATATTTAACATCAACTTGGTCACCCCTTTCTATACATTCAGTAATATATTCCATAAATTCTATAAGGTTAGTCTGACATAATATACCCTTTCTAAAACGATGCTGGGAATTAAGCAGTATCTTGTTACCATCCAAATGTTTTTCAATATGACATTTCAGCAACTTTTCCAACCAGAAATGTTAAGCTAACTGGCCTATAGTATCCTAGATATTCTTTGCTACTCTCTTATAAATGGGCACCACAAATGCTGTTTTCCAGTCCTCAGGTACCTCTCCAAAAGCAGATCATTTAAAAATCAAATGCAATGCTTTTGCAATACTGCTACTCCCTTCCTTTAGATTTCTACCATATATACCATCAGGACTATCCACTGCCTTATTTAGGTCAATATGTTCTAGTAAAGATTTAATTTCATTTAACTCGCTTTCAAATGCTGTACACACATTTATTACATGAATACTAGAGCTATTAGTCCCTAAACTGTTACCCTATCTCTCCTCAGGAAATAATGAAGCAAAATAAGCATTGAAAATACTAACCAATTCCTTATCTGAACTTACTAAATTCTCATTATTTTTAATTGGACCAATTTCTTATCTTTACTTTTAAATTTATAGAAGCTAAAAACTTTTTCAGGTCTTTATTACTATTCCTTTGCCAAATTAATTTCTGCTATTCTATGGCTTTGATAGGCCTTTTATTATATATTAAATTTTATTATTTGTTTTACTTGTATGTAATTTAATTTTAATTAAGTGTATTTGAAATTACCAAATGGAGCACCATATATATATATATATATATATATATATATATATATATATATATATATATATATATATATATATATATATATATATATATATATATATATATATATATATATATATATATATATATATATATATATATATATATATATATATATATATATATATATATATAATCAAATACGTTTTTTCTTTTTACATAAAACATAAAAAATTAAGTGTATTTTAAGTTTTATTACATAATTCAAAGTCATGTAAACTGTAAGAAGTCATGCTCAGTCTTAGACTAGCAATATAATGATTGGACTTCTCCGTAGCCTACTAGTTGTGCTTTGTCTAATTTTTAGCATGAATATATTTGTGTGTTATATTTTTTTTATATGTTTTAGCCACATGCTATTGTTTAACCACTCATATAAATACGTTACATTTGTGAATTTTGGGAAAAAAAAAATTTTTTTATTAGATTTTCCAATTGAAATGCTCAAATGACTCATAATTCACTTTTAATATTTATATATATATATATATATATATATATATATATATATATATATATATATATATATATATATATATATATATATATATATATATATATATATATATATATATATATATATATATATAGGCTTAGGTGGAGATTGTTTCTGAGTTTCGATATTTTTTATATCGATATTTTATTTTTAATCAATATTATATCCCTAAAAGAATTTAGTTTGTGTTTTATTTACATTGTGGTCGGATGTGGTTCTTGTATAGGTTAGGCCTCTTTTACGGCAACTTCTTGTGTAGGTTAGGCCTCTTTTACGGCAACTTCTTGTGTAGGTTAGGCCTCTTTTACGGCAACTTCGGTAGTTCAGGTTATGATAAGTCGAATTAGGTTCTGCTAGAAAAGTAAGTAATAATTGTGTGTATGTCTAGTAATAGTACCTCTGACAACTCTCTTGTTTACGATAGGCTTCTCCGATATTTTCGATTTTCAATATTTTTTAACAATCGAAACTCAGAAACAAACTCCACCTTTACCATATATATATATATATATATATATATATATATATATTATATATATATATATATATATATATATATATATATATATATATATATAATATATATATATATATATATATATATTGTACCAGGAAGGATTTAAATGGAATATATCGGTACAAAGTATTTTGCTACCACGTCACAGTTTTGTGAAAAGAATCTCAGTTGTGTTTGACATTGGAAACGAAAAGCAGTGTTTAAGAATTTGCATCTTGCTTTTTAAAAGTTACAAGTAGAGATTTCGAAGACTTTAAGTGTAATCTTCTTGCAAATTTAAGTGTAATCTTCATTTGTCAAGTGTTGGAGTTGTAGCCGTTTATTTAAAATCTTCTGTTAAGCACTGTCTTTATACAAGTGAAGTGAAGATCGATATTGGATTGGTTCAAAGAATAATAACTCGGCGTACGAAACTTGGTAAACCCGCGAGACGGGTTCCGGTCTTGGCTTCGAGTCTTGGTTTCCAGTTTTGGCTGAGAGTTTTGGATTGCCAGTCTTGACTTATAGATTTTGACTCCGGTTCTTGACTTGGAAGTTGGTGGCGGCTTCAACGACCACTTTTGAATCACTATTTTTGACTCCCGATTTTCGACTCATGAATGAGCAACTTTTGGATTGTGTGGATTTTGCTTCAACTATCGTTTACAGGATTTAAGATTGTGGCACCATTATTGGACACGGTTTGGATTCTGGAATTCATAGTAGTCACGGCCGGTGTTCGAGAGTAGATAATTCAGAAGTCTGCTCACAACGATTTTGAAGCAGAGCACTTTCCGGACGAACTTAAGGAGTAACAGGACACGTCTGCAGTTACGAATTGCACGCATATTTTTCAATAAAAGTATCTTGTATCAGTATTAAAAACATATTTATTGATTAGGTAATATTAGTTAGGATTAGTTAGGTTAGTTAAAGGTAGATATTCTTAAATAAAATCTTGAAAAAAGTTTAAGTAATTTTATATTCTGTAAATATATTCCTGAAGTAATTTATATACATTATATACTTAAAGAAAACTGTGCTTGTGTTTTCCTCTCTTCTTGTAGCTTGGGTGTCGTTGGAAAAGCTGAACCCTAAATATAAATAAGTTGATGGATACTTCAAACTAACATCAATTGAGATAGAGAAATCCGTTACACTGGCGCCCAAACAGATGAAGCTTTACTGACGATACAGAAGAGGATACCGAGCTGTAAGTCATATCTGAGCTGTAAGTTTTGCTTAAAGAAGAAAAAAAAAATTTTTTTGGTTTCTTTTTTTTGTTGTTTCTTCCTTTTCCTTTTTTTGGAGTCTTGTTTATTGCTGATTTAACAGGATATTCTTGATGGATAATCTGCAAACTGAAGAAGTTGCTGGAGCTCACGGAGGCTTGATGTCTGTTGCTCTTCTCACCAAGTTGAAAGGTTCTTTGGTGGAAGAAGCGGATGATTTGAATTTGGACCTGATGAGATCCATGATAAATGACCTTGGTAAAGCCTTAGATTTGAAAGAACAGAATGATATTAAAGATTCAAGTTTGAATAGAGATGAAATAAAAAAGGGAGCAAGGAGCAAGAACGTAAGTTCAGGTAAATATAACCTGAAAGAGCAAAATAAGAATAGGTATGAAGTTAGAATTAAAGATTGTAGCACCGATGAAGGGAGTAGTGCATTCGAAAATGAAAATTCTAGTTATAGTGAAAGTGAAAGCGAAGCAAATAAGAAGAAACGAAAGAATAGATTAAGGAAGAAAATGAGAGCTAGAAAGTACACAGTAGATGGTAGTTCTTGCCCTGACGAGGATACAGACATCGATGAATTTGGAAAGGGGGGACAGGTATGGCTAAAAAGATTGGTAGAACTGGAAAAGACTGGAATGGAGCCCAACAAAGCCTTAAATAGAATATTTATTATACTTGCTGGTGAAATGTTGGAAGTACTAAGAAATTTTAGCAGAGCCAACATGAAAGCGGTGAAACCACTAAAATATGGAATTGAAAAGGTCCAGACTTTCGAAGCCTTTCTTGAAGATTTTGAAAGGTACGCAAGAGAACAATTAGGGAAAGACAAAAATAGATGGGCAGTGGAGTTAAGAAACTTTTTAGAAGGCCCAATTTTGAGAACCTATTATAGTATTTATAGGTCAAAATTAAGTTATGGTACGGTAGTAACCAGACTGAGAAATTGGTGTAAGGAGGAAAAAGACAGTGAAATTTTAGATCTTCAAAGGGAGTTTTGGAAAAGTGAAAGGAAAGCTAATGAAAAGTTTAGTGATTTTGCTTTAAGACTGCAGACGACATATGAAGCGGCTACCCCTACTGAACAAAGAGACGTGGAGGTATTAAAAAAGCAGTTTTTAAACTGTTTACCAAAGAAGACAGCAAGAAGATTTA
>SEYY01008363.1:45000-47500 GCA_009176605.1 Armadillidium nasatum | reverse complement strand
ATATATATATTATATATATATATATATATATATATATATATATATATATATATATATATATATATATATATATATATTATATATTTATATATATATATATATATATATATATATATATATATATATATATATATATATATATATATATATATATATATATATATACTGTATATAATCTTAGTTCGATAATGTTAAGGCTGAATTGGAACAAGGGCATTTAACTCTTTAAAGAAATAAAATAATACCGTAACTTAGTTATCACAATTAAGTTTGGAAGCCATGGGAAAACAGTTATGATACTTTCAGAATTTTAGAATCATTGGAAAGTTTTTCTTTAATCTACTTTGGGTAAAAAACTTAAAAAGAAGTGAATGCCTGAAAATACGGAACAACATCAAAAAATAACCTTTTTTGCATTAATACTAGCAATAATTTAATTATTTCATTCCTCAACAACAATTTTATTGACTGCTATGAGAATTAAAATGCTATTCTAGACAAAATCAACGATCAACCCAAAACTAATGAAGCACATTGAATTTTTAAGTAAATTTTACAGTAGAAAGTGATACATTTAATATATAGTAGTATAAAGAACTTTCCGGTGTCCGCAGACTGTGTGTCATGTGACAATAATTTAACAAATTAAAGCCAGGTTACTGTGAGAATCTGGACACTAAAGTTTTTTTCCTAATTTCTTCATCATATTAATCATTTGATTAGTTTAGTATTTTTTAAAATTACTTATTATTTTATGTTTCGTTGTGTATATCTTTGAAATTTATCTTGTGCCTTATTATATATAATTACAATAAAACAAAAAGAAAGTTTCCCCATTGACGTAACTCGGAATTCAAACGTGACAGTAAAATTCAAAACAAATTCAAAGTCAATTTAGTCGATTTAGACCAACGTTTTCCAACCGGGGTCTACATGGATCCCCAGGAGACCACAGAAACTATGAATGGGTCCTCAAAGGGAAAATGTTATTTCGGAAGTCCATAATATGAGGTAAGAGGTCCATGAGAAACTAATATAAATAAAATAATATGTAAAGTTAGGAGTCAGGGGTCCACAAGAAAAAATAAGGTTGCGAACCCCTCATTTAGACTCACTCCTTTCATACCAATCGAATCCAAAACCGAATCAAAACTAATAAACAAGAATTTGATTTTGGGGAAGTTCCTCCTGTAAATAATAAGGTGATTACTTTCACACCATTCACACCAGTGGAAACTGAATGAATGGAAACGATTAAATCCATCTACGTCACTGATTAGTCATGACATAATTTTTATAGTTTTGAGTCATCAGCCCGACAGCTTCAATGCAGAAAATTTAATATTATTAGTGAATAAAACTTGGGAAAATCTGATACATATTAATTCATCTGTGGTGAAAGATGCGAATTCGTCAGTGATATTCATGTTGATTCATTTTTATCCTGATTGATTCTGATTCATTTGCTGAAAAGGGAGCCTTAGTATAAATCACATGCTTTTACTTTAGCATTTTTTGCAGTTCGATAAAATTATCTTCTTCGACTTTCCCATATAGTTCTTAAAATCAAATTCCTCAACTCGAATGATTAAATAATTAATGTGGTATTGTATATATATATATATATATATATATATATATATATATATATATATATATATATATATATATATATATATATATATATATATATATATATATATATATATATATATATATATATATATATATATATATATATATATATAATATATATATATATATATATATATATATATATATATATATATATATATATATATATATATATATATATATATATATATATATATATATATATATTATATATATATATATATATATATATATATATATATATATATATATATATATATATATATATATATATATATATATTTATATTTACATATATATCAGCTAATTGTTAATTAAGCTGCATGTAATGAACGATCTTTTAGAGTATCATAACCAATACGAAGAAAAGAAGTAATATCTCATGTTAGTAGCAGAACGAACACGTGACGTTTTCTGGACAACCAAATATAAGCATTGACCGTATCGTATGATTAGACATGTCAATTTGCTAATGATGTGTGAGATGGTAAACTCTTTGAGGAGATAAAAAGATAAAACTAATTTTAAAGCTCAAAATGGTACCTTTAAATGTTAACTAAATAACATGTAATTTGTTATAATTAAATGTCAAAGAGAGGTCATTATAGCACCAATACTTTATTATTTTCAAAACTTTGAATTTATGGACTCCCCTAAATGCTAAAACTATCCCTTCTACTATGACTTTTTCACTAAAACCCAAAATCTTCAGGAAATCATTAACTCTAAATGGCAGGATAATAATTGTCCAACTATTGTTTGATCAGGGACAATGAAATAAAAAAAATCTAAGAAATTCCCGTTCACTCTTATTAAATTATAATATTTTAAATATTTTTTAACACTTAGTCAATAAATATCACAT
>SEYY01008363.1:25000-27500 GCA_009176605.1 Armadillidium nasatum | reverse complement strand
ATATATATATATATATATATATATATATATATATATATATATATACTATATATATATATATATATATATATATATATATATATATATATATATATATATATATATATATATATATATATATATATATATATATATATATATTATATATTATTATTATTATTATTATTATTATTATTATTATATTATTATTATTATTATTATTATCATTATTTTTCATAACGACGTAGAGTTTCATATATATCAATTTATTTTTAATATTTTCGCTCGTGTATATTTTCAAAAGGGTGTCGTTGCACATTGATACGAATACATGTTAGAACCGAAAAGTTTTTTAATAAATATGCAAGTAATCTTTGTATATAATATTAACTTATCTTTTATAATTTTATTTTTGCATTATTTACCTTACTAAAATTTTCTTTATTTGTATTTTATTTCAAACTGTTAAGTTTATTTTATTTTTATTCTAAATTTAATTTTTAAAATATTTATATATATTTATTTTATTTTAACATTTTTAATTTTATCCCGAATTTATTTTTAAAAAATCTTAATTTAAATTTATATTAGCACCTTTTTGCCATAAAAAAGAGTATATATTATCCCTTTGGTCAGATACATTGGTAATATTAGGTAATTTTTACATAAAACCCATTTCTCAAAACGGGATTGAAGTAGAAACTCAAAGATTTATTTAATTTTTTTTTTGTAATTGTTTTAGTTTTGAATTTCTAAAATGTCGCTAGGACGCCCCAGGACGAGCAGCACCCGGGCCTGAAACTTAGAATTTGACCTAACGTTCCTTTCCTTACAATATTGTGATTACACGCTAAAAGAACTGGTGTAAGATCATATACATAAAAATTGTTGCTTTCAACATAAGATTCCAGGTCGATGCCTGTACCGTTATAGCCACATGTAGCAATATTTGAAATTAAATCATGAAAAAGGCCGTGAACATATTGAATGCATTCCATTATACAGCATGTCATAACTACGTTTTTATGGCTGGTCGCTTATTTGTTGACTAAATGATCTAAGACCGAAAGTTGTAAACTTGGTCGGTGATATTTTATAATTTCCTGAATAAACTTCATGCTCCACAATCCCTATTATTACTTTCAGAGGAAGACTGCCGTTAAACAGTGTTGGGGACATAGTTCTTGATAATCCTTGTGTGGAATTAAAAACTATAGTTTCAATTCTTCTTACAGGATATTTATCATTAGTCTCAAGAAGAGATTTCTCAAACTCCAAATGTTTCTGTGGTGATAATTTCGCTTTTCTGACGTACAAATAGGAATCTAATAACTGAAATATTGGTTTCGGTGCTTCAAATGGTGCAATAGACGTATGTGGGTATCTACCAATGGTAATATAAGTCTCTCTTCGGATAATACGTCATCATTTAAGTGACCATAATATTCTTATGTATTATATCTAAATGTAGAACACTCTAATGTTGTTCTAAAACTTTAAATCTGTTAAACCAACAAGATTGCAAATAAGATTGTTTAATAATTTAAAAAGTGTTCAATATAACTTCTGTAAGGATACCTTACAGCCGACGCACCTAAGGATGTTTCATTTAAAAATACTTCAATTTGTTCAAATATGTGTATAGAAAGTTTGTCTCGGTATGCACAACATTGGCGACGGAGGTTGGAAGTTCTGATCCATTCTCATTCAACAACTTTATTTTTACATATAAAAACATATTTGAAGGTACTGGTCCGAAGTTTCAGGGATGTTAAATTCTAGAAGGACATCGGAGTTGGTAATAGAGTGCACAGGATTATACTGATAAAATTGGTTTCACCTACGTTAGTCTGTGTGGGGTTCATCGGAAAGAAATCCAACTCTGTTTTGCAGCAATCAGGACTTGAGGGAGGAAGGAAAAGCATCTTGATTCTACGAGAGAAAACCGTTTAATGATGCATATTGTCATCGTTTGATTTATATATATGTAAAATTAACAGAATATTGCACACTTAATTAAAAGTCAAATACGTCATTACGTTTTCTCCTTTTATTTACTAGTTTTTTAATAACATTCTTTGAATATTTTTTTCCAACTCTTCTTTTACACATAACATCACGACCCGTCATCTTACGAAGTTTCTTTCGTTTAACATCATCAATCATTTCATCTGAGATATCAGCTATGCTACGTTTTAAGTCATCAAGAGAGCTTATACCTCCAGCTATATCGTGCACAGTGTTTATACCTGTCTTAGCAGTCTTTTTAACAAGATATTTACTACTAGTTTTTAATACAGGTAATGCACCTCTCATTAATATCGTGAAAAACTCACCGAACCTATAATTTTTCTGCATTCTAGTTCCTCTAAAAACTTATTCTCTCTCTAAATTATTAGTGATACTATTGTTAATAATTATTAGTTCTTTCTTCTTCTTCTTCTTCTTCTTCTTCTTCTTCTTCTTCTTCTTCTTCTTCTTCTTCTTCTTCTTCTTATTATTATTATTATTATTATTATTA
>SEYY01008363.1:0-20000 GCA_009176605.1 Armadillidium nasatum | reverse complement strand
TAGGATACATGCTTTATTTGCCATAATACCTGGAATGTGTTGTCCTCCTACGTATGCATATATTATATATACATATATATATATATATATATATATATATATATATATATATATATATATATATATATATATATATATATATATATATATATATGTATAGCGTATATATCCTTTATTTTCATTGACCTTTGTTTATCTGTAAAACAGAGACATTTGAAATCTGATTCAATAATCTCTGGAAAGCCCGTCGCAATTTTTGCCTTCATAACCTGAATATCTTTTAATAAACTCTCTCTCTCTCTCTCTCTCTCTCTCTCTCTCTCTCTCTCTCTCTCTCTCTCTCTCTCTCTCTCTCTCTGTAGGTCGGTGTTCGCTACTCATAGTCGAACTGTCGAATGACGCTGGCGTTCGGCTCTCGACTTAATGCGCCGATGATCGCTTTTAATTTCACTTCCCATTTTCAGTTGGTCAATTTCAAAATTTAATTTAATTTAATGAGAAATCGATAGGAGATTCCAATGCACTTTTTCACTTCTTTTTCTTTTTTTTTTTTTTTTTTTTTTGCATTTTTCTTTTACTGATACTTGAATGAAAGTTATGTTTTCACTTTTAACTTTCAATGTAAACTCTGAACTATACAGTCAAGTGTAAGCTTTAAAACTTGAATTTTATCATATATATATATATATATATATATATATATATATATATATATATATATATATATATATATATATATATATATATATATATATATATATATATTGAATATATATTGCTCCTCTTGAGCTTAAACTTAATATAAAATTAAATTATATATAAATGAATGTTTATATACTCAGAGGCAAATAAATTAAAAGATGTCAAAATCTCAAAATTACAATTACTTTATTATCGAAAATTATAATTAACGTTTCGATCATTTATGATCATCAGAATTTTCAGAATTTATATAATGCTTCATATGGTTTTTTGCTTTACTCTTTATTCTATATATATATATATATATATATATATATATATATATATATATATATATATATATATATATATATATATATATATATATATATATATATATATATATATTATTGCAGTGAGGAAAACCACCTCAAGCATGGTGCTCATGTATACATATTTTGATTTAAATAAATTTAAAATAATTATCTAAAAAATTCCTTAGAATGGCTTTAAAATTCTAAAATCTTTAAAATGAACACAATAAGAAAGTTAAAATGAAATTTCATTCTTGCAAAAATCATGAAGAAAATTACTACTGTAACTCGGTAATCAAATTGAGAATTTGCTTGGGTTATTGGAAGGCCTGTTTCATGCTAAGTTTAGGGAGCTTTTCTTTCAAAGTGTCTTTGTTTACAAATTTGTATGAAAAGTTTGTTTTTATCTTTAGGTTTTTGTTATTCTTGCTTTTTTAAAACTTTTTTCATGTTTTATCTTTTCGACGCAAACGTTGCCTCCCTGTCTGTTTTTCCTGATTCGGAGTAGGGCCAAAGTTGTTCCAGGCGATTGCCATTTGCTTTCCACTTACTTTATAATGTCCTCGCTGAACAAGGAGAAGTAGTGTTCTTCATTTGAACTCTCACGTGGGGATCTTCGATTCCAGGCTTGTTCTGTTTAGTTCTTTTTGCCCCCTCTGTTCTATCAAGTTTCCTTCCACCATTTTTTAGGCAGAATTTAATCTCCTTCACTTTAAAGGTTGCATCTGCATTCACCTGTAAGCTTTAAGTTAATGAGAATAAAAATTACTTTCCAGTTTTTTGTTTTCATAACCCCTCTGCTCGGGATTGGTAGCAGCAGAAATTGAAAAAATTTGAATAATTGCAATATTTTAAATACATTTGTCAAAATAAATGACAAAACTTTCTTGTTCTATAAGCTTTTATTTTAATAATGCTGGTTGATAATAACTTTAAACTTTTCATTTTGAGTATCTTCAGTTTCATAATAGCGAAGTGAAGATTGAAGTATTGACGTAGAAAATAACGAACATTGAAACGGAAAGAGTATATATATATATATATATATATATATATATATATATATATATATATATATATATATATATATATATATATATATATATATATATATATATATATATATATATATATATATATATATATATATATATATATATATATATATATATATATATATATATATATATATATATATATATATATATATATATATATATATATATATATATATATATATATATATATATATATATATATATATATATATATATATATATATATATATATATATATATATATATATATATATATATATATATATATATATATATATATATATATATATATATATATATATACAATCTCTGTAAATGCAATGGACCAATGAAATATATAAAAACTTCAAAAGCTTTTAAAATGTAAATATTTCTGTGATTTAACAAAAACTTTCTGAAGGAAACCTATATCGACGTCTGCAACAGCACAGAAAAGGAGAAAAATAATTTCATTAAAGAAAATAAAATAGTTGCATTTATTAATATCCCATTTTGCAATGTAGTGCTTTTTTCTTTATAAATTTTTGAACGACTTATGAAAACCATCTTTCCTCTCTTATTCTTGTAAGCGTAATTATAATTTAAATTTGATAAAAGAGTAAAAACAAGAAGAAAAATCGATTTTTTTTTTATTTTGTAATATAAAAGCAATAACTTGAAATGGAATCGTTAATGAAAATCATTAATTAAAAAGAATGAGTGAGAGATCGTATAGAGATTAAAAGAAACTGGAGAAACAATGATTTTTTATTACTGAAAAAGGATCAAATACTGCAATGCCAGTAGGATTGTTCGAAAAGAACGCTGTGTGATCTTTTAGGTAAATTTTGAATAACTTGCCTAAGAAAGCTAAAGCGCTTGTTCTGACTCATTCTAAACGTATGATTGTAAAAGATTTTGGACATCCAGAAGCAAGTACAAACTTTTAAGTCTGGAGAATGAACTGTAATCTTTTTCCCACGATGCTTTTCAGTGTAAGTTTTAAACAAGAACTTTTATTTTAATGAAAATTTTATGTCCTCAAGAATTTGCATAGGAACATTATATTAACAAGGTTAAAATTGTTGCGTTTGAATGTGAGTGTGTGCGTACTCGTTTGCCCGTCTATGTGCATGATTGAGAAGTTTCCTTGTAGAAGAATGAAGGATACTGCTGCAGTACTTTAGGCACCCTCACAGAATGATTGAAGCTATATCCTAAACGTTGACAGGTCAAAAGGCCGACACTTTTGAAAAAAGTCTGTCGATCACTTTTCTTTTCAGTTTGAACTGTTAGGATTTGGCCTATACATTTAAAAATATTGTATCGACTGTTTAACCAGCATCATATTTTTTCTTTATATCGATAGAATCGATATGTAAGCTTGTTTTTATTTTCATTATTATAATAATTATAAATATATTATTTTAATTTTTAATAAATTTTAGTAAATGCATGGCACACGAACATTTGTCTACGGGGCTCCGCCCCCGTACCCCCAAACCCGTGAGTGGTGATGATATATATATCTATCGACTAATCGATATCGATTTATTGAGTCGACGATTTGGACGAGTTGTAAAAAAAATTTTGTTGGTTCTTTGACCTTACCAAAACAAGTTGTCTGCGTTTTGGACGAGTGACAAAATTTCGTTAGTGTCGTATCGGCCTTGACCTGTCGACTATCTTCCCTCTCGACGTTTTGGGGTAATCCCGGAATGGAATTAAGAAAGAATACTAAATAGGAACCTAATTTATAATTTCCAGCATTCCATTGTAATAGATTCAAAAATCATCATGTCAAGTAATCTCAAGTTATTTAATATAAATTCTTTACACTGAAGTCGATGCGATTTTCTAATGGAATTTGAGTTGTGTTATTGATAGCGATTCTTTTGATGAGTGAAAATGCTGCAGTGAAAGATAAAAGAATGAAACAATGAAGTAACTCCAATTTATTCTTGAATAACATCAAATACAACCAACTAATCACCATCTAAAGTAAAATGTCTCAAATACCTCGCGATATTAAATGCCGTCTTTTAATTGGAGGAATTTGAATAAATAAAATACAAACTATAGAATCACGAGCTCCCCCACCCACCACTCTCTCCCTCTCTCTTTATTTCTCTCCCCCACACCCACTTTTAAAATGGGAATTTAAAATTTCGTGTCAAAGATTCCGTTCGTCTCTATTACGTTTCAAAGGGGATTCCTAAAACATAAAGTATATTCCTTTAATGTATTCAGTGGCATGCCACACACACACACGCACACACGCACACACACACACACACACACACACACACACACACACAGACACACACAGACACACACACGCACATATATATATATATATATATATATATATATATATATATATATATATATATATATATATATATATATATATATATATATATATATATATATATATATATATATATATATATATATATATATATATATATATATATATATATATATATATATATATATATATATATATATATATATATATATATATATATATATATATATATATATATATATATATATATATATATATATATATATATATATATATATATATATATATATATATATATATATATATATATATATATATATATATATATATATATATATATATATATATATATATATATATATATATATATATATATATATATATATATATATATATATATATATATATATATATATATATATATATATATATATATATATATATATATATATTACTGGTAGCGAAAAAGATTAAAATTTTATTCTACTTTAGCCAAAGTGTGTGAAATACGTTTTTAAAAACTCGAGACTCGATAATGGCTTGTCACGTCTCGCCGCGTCACAACATGTCATAACTTCCTTCCCTCGTCTTCTTCCTCTGCGTAATAGAAAAAAAAATGTTTAAATTTGCGTAAGTAGTTATAAAAAAAGTTAGGGACAAACACTTATGCACGCCCTTACCTATTTTAGATACGTTTTAGCACTTACATATTGTGGTTATTGTTTACATGAAGATAAAATTAATAATAAAAAATATTTCATATATATATATATATATATATATATATATATATATATATATATATATATATATATATATATATATATATATATATATATATATATATATATATATATATATATATATATATATATATATATATATATATATATATATATATAGTAAGGGTGCAATAACGGCCGGTGCCAGTGAAACCTGAGGGGAACTCACGTACGTTCATGAGGTGTATTTTGGGGGTGAGGGGAAAGTGAGGGGAAATTGAGGGGAAATTTATTGAGTGAGGGGAAATCATGGTCTTTCGTGAGGTATTTTTAATCCGATAATCCGATTAACTAATTGGATAATCCGATTATCTTTGATTTAATCTTGTTAATCCCTTAAGCCCCGCCCCTTTTTGCCACTTAACCATTTGATCTTACCGCCATGAACGTGGGTGGGCTTATTTTCCTTTGATGTTGCCGCTTCGGAACGTGCCTCACGTTCTAGCCTGAGGGTATTTTCTAGCTTTCTTCTAACTTGTTTCTAGCACTTTACTCTCTTGCTAAAGATCTTTCTAGCTCATGGCACGTGAGGGGAGTGCCATCTGTGAGTGAGGGAAGATGACGTCATAGTTCTTCTAGCTCTTGGCACTCATGCTAGACACCTTTCTAACACATGTGAGTGATGCTAGTTCAGCCAGCCAATCACAGGCCTCCTTTTTGATGACGTCACGTTATTTCTTCTCTTTTGTCCGCCATTTTTTTCTTCATCATCACGTTATTTCTTCTTCTTCTATCAGCCCTTTTTGATCACGTGTGTGTTGACGCCAACTTGAATTTGAATTTTCCCGCCAATTTTTCAACGCCATCTATTGAGTGAAACTCAAACTTCTTCCTCAGAAATTTTGAGATTCGAACTTAAAACTTTTGTGAGTTCAAGACTAGGATTCGAAACCTCAACCTTTGTTTTAAAATCCATGACTCTACCACCAAACCAACTCGTCCTTTCCTTTCAAAAATCGAATAGTTGTATTTACCTGGCTCATATTTGACTTTTGTATGATGACGTCATGACTTTGATGTTGCCGCTGTTATTATTGTTGCTGTTGTTGTTGTGGTTGTTGTTGTTGCTATAGAAACCAAGACTTTACGTGCAAACGCTGTGCACATACACTTCCTCATTTGTTATTATTGTTGCTGTTGTTGTTGCTGTTGTTGTTGTTGTTGTCGCTGCTACGGGAACCAAGACTTTACGCGCAAATGTTGTGCACATACATTTGTTGTTGTTATTGTTGCTATGGAAACCAAGTCTTTACGCGCGAGCACATACACAAACTTATCAGTGTTGCTATGACAACCGTCAAATATACGAGTATCGTATTATTTTTTCTGAAAACATGATTTTCACCTCCGTAGATTTTTGTCAAAATAATAAACTTTTAAATTTCGATTATATTTATATAATAATAATAATAATAATTATAATAATAATAATAATAACAATAATAATAATAATAAAAAATAATAATAACCTTAAATATTTTAGACACTCCTCAAACAATCTTAAAATTTCCATTTTCTTTAAACAATCTTAAAAAAAGTCACATTTTCTTTAAAGTTTAAGAGAGACTAATATTTTTATTTATATATCTTGTATTATTATTTTCTGAAACATGATTTTTCATTTCCGTAGATTCTTTTTCAAAAATAAACTTTAAAATTTTGGTTATATATATAATAATAATAAAAATAATAACCTTAAATATTTTAGACACTCCTTAAACATACTTAAAAGTTTCATTTTCTTTAAACAATCTTAAAAAATTTCATTTTCTTTAAAGTTTAAGAGAAACTATTATTTTTTATTCATATATCTTGTATTTTCTAAAAACATGAACTTCATTACCGTAGATTTTTATCAAAAAAAATTCCGAAAGTAGATTCGAACGAGTGACCTCAGGGTTGGTTTTCCATGACGTTACCAACTAGGCCAAGAGATCTTTCCAATACAAGTGCAAAAATGACCTTTAAGTCATGAACATCAATTATTTCCAAAATTTCCATTTCCATTTATTTATTTCACTTTGCATTTTATTTCATTATACGTATATTTTTATTCTAATCCCGTTTTCTTTACAAAGCTATAACTAAAATAATTTTCCTTTTTTAAAATGTAATACATTAAAGTATATTCACACAATGTCAAAACATCATACACATGCCGTACCTTATGACGTCATGCTAAATTTTTCTAGCATCTTTTCTAACATTTTCTAGTATAAGGCATCCATGCTAGGCCATGTCGCACACTTGGGAAGAGGGGAGTGCCAATGTCAACGAAGCTGGCACTGAGGGTAAGACAATATCTCATTGGCTACATCCGTATACAGACGTGTGCCAATCAGGACATCACTTACGCATTTGCCAAACACATACCTCACCTTGTGACGTCACGCTTGCTCTTTTTCTAACTTTTTTCCTAAAACCCTCTAGCATGAAACATTCTTGCTAGTCCATCTTGGTATCTTCCATCGTGGTACCCGTCATTTTTTGGTCAAGTGGTTTTTATTTCCCTAGATTTTTTTCTTCAAAAAAAAATTTTTCCTTGGTCAAAGGGAATCTATAGGGGGGTACATGCACACACACACAAAAAAAAAAAACACAACTTCCCTTGTGACACGTCATGGTACAGACATTCATGAAACTATGACTACAAATTTTCTCCTTAAGACTTTGAATCCTCACGCGGAATAACATAATGAGGCGCACAAACCTATGTATAAACATTCATGACGTCATCATCACGTGTCATTTGAACACTTTCAAATACGAATTTTGAAAATATTATGACGTCATACTTCTTCTTTATCTGCATTCTAGACCTGACTTGATATTTTTTTTTTTTTAAATTATTTCACTTAAACAAATATCTCTGTTTTTTACTATTTTTTCTTTTCTCTTTTTATTTTTATTTCTATTTTTTCTTTTTTGCTTCTCTTTTTTTCTTTTTTTATTTCTATTTTTCCTATTTTTCTTTTTCTTTTTCTTTTTTGTTTCTCTTTTCTCTTTTTATTCTTAAATCAATTATTTTTTCTTTTATTTTGTTTTTATTTTCTATTTTTTCTCACATAATGTACACATGTACATCGAAGACATTACCATGCTGTCCAGCATTCTTGAAATTGCCATGGAAACAATCTCCTATTCGTAGGACTTTGAAATTTTTTCTACTTCGTCGCTTACGCACGTGGTATAGTTCGTATAAGGACTCAGGCATATCCACATACACTTCTTTTTATTTTTTATTTCTCACATAAACACATACACATGTACATACAAACCCACATAACTACATTACCATGCTCCTCCTGCATTCGTGAAATTGTCATGGAAACAATCACCATCCGTTTTTCCTATACGTAGGACTTTGAATTTTTTTCTACTTCTTCGCTAATGCATGTAGTAAGGACTCAGTGATGCTCACATACACCCAAACACATTCACATTTGTACGCATACACAACAATTGTAACCAACTAAGACCATTTAATTTAAAATTTTAACATTACATACACTGATATACTTGACATATCAGAGCAAACAAACATTTAAAGCTATTAACCATTCCCCTCTAAATACATTTGTCACACATAATATCTACCTAACGCAAACTGAAAGTCTTTATTTACACCGAATTCATGCTCTCTCACTGCATTCAGACATTTCTACAACACTTTTCATAGACACTGTGTAGGTTTTTGTTCTAAGTCCCTCAGTGCTCATCATAAATCTAAACATTAAACTAACTTTTTTCACTTATGCATGTTCAAAGACATCTCTCTGGTACACTCATTTTCATTACCTATCTCCTTATTTAGCCTTACTTTTTGTACTTCGACATAACCAAACATATGTTCCCCACTCTCCAACAACATAATTTCTTATATAATTCTTTCAATGTATATCCTAATTCATCACAGCATGCTAAACTTTTTATCAATAAAAGTATGATCAAAAGACAAATAGCCATCTCTTTAACTTATTTTATGACTCTGCTCATACCTTACTGATAAAGTTAAGTCATGCTTGGAGAATCAAATTAAATGTTGAATAGTTTCGAGGTGAAAAAATAAATGAAAAGTTCTATGACTCACCTATCAGATAGATACGAGGATGACTTTGCACTAACATTTAATACAAAAGTAAGATTAAAATACAAAGATTTAAGTTATATTTTGGAGGTATTAAGGGAGACAGCAGCAGAATCTATTTCGAAGCCTCAGAGATTCGCTGCTTTTATACGGATTCCTCTTCCCATTTACTCCCTCTTACCCACCGTTTGCCCTGCATTGTGGTGAAATATTAAGGAAAATAAAACTCTTATCTGTAAATAGCTCCCCAAAACTGATTATTCTTGTATCCTAAGCCCTTGAAAAAGGGAATCCAGGTACTCCTTAATCACCTGCTTTCTCTATTCCCCACGTATTATACTGAAAAAAAATAAGGAAAATAAGGTTCTTATCTGCAAAATATGCCTCCAAACTGTTTATTCTTGATATTCTAATCCTCTGGAAAGAGACTCCAGGTGTTTAATTACTATTCATACCCTCCCAAAACCATCTTCTGTGATAAAGAAGCTTCATGTTAGAACAGTCCGCATTGTTTTAAACTAAAAAAATTTCATCCAATCACCTACCGTCTCCACAGATACGTCGTAAATCTTATTGGTAAACACATACCAATCCTCATTCAGCTCATACATGACGTCAGAATCATATACATTTCTTATTGGTTAATATGAATCAGCTCATACTTGACGTCAGAATCATATACATTTCTTATTGGTTAACTATTCAGTTTCAAACTCCATGTGGAGTATATAGCCTTGATATTCAGTGAAAATATATGTAAGTACAATAAAATAAGTTAAAGAGATGGCTATTTGTCTTTTGATCATACTTTTATTGATAAAAAGTTTAGCATGCTGTGATGAATTAAGATATACATTGAAAGAATTATATAAGAAATTATTTGTTGGAGAGTGGGGAACATATGTTTGGTTATGTCGAAGTACAAAAAGTAAGGCTAAATAAGGAGATAGGTAATGAAAATGAGTGTACCAGAGAGATGTCTTTGAACATGCATAAGTGAAAAAAAGTTAGTTTAATGTTTAGATTTATGATGAGCACTGAGGGACTTAGAGCAAAAACCTACACAGTGTCTATGAAAAGTGTTGTAGAAATGTCTGAATGCAGTGAGAGAGCGTGAATTCGGTGTAAATAAAGACTTTCAGTTTGCGTTAGGTAGATATTATGTGTGACAAATGTATTTAGAGGGGAATGGTTAATAGCTTTAAATGTTTGTTAGAAGTAATATACATGAATTTTGCTTTGATATGTCAAGTATATCAGTGTATGTAATGTTAAAATTTTAAATTAACTGGTCTTAGTTGGTTACAATTGTTGTGAATGCGTACAAATGTGAATGTGCTTGGGTGTATGTAAGCATCACTGAGTCCTTACTACATGCATTAGCGAAGAAGTAGAAAAAAATTCAAAGTCCTACGTATAGGAAAAACGGATGGTGATTGTTTCCATGACAATTTCACGAATGCTGAGGAGCATGGTAATGTAGTTATGTGGGTTTGTATGTACATGTGTATGTGTTTATGTGAGAAATAAAAAATAAAAAGAAGTGTATGTGGATATGCCTGAGTCCTTATACGAACTATACCACGTGCGTAAGCGACGAAGTAGAAAAAATTTCAAAGTCCTACGAATAGGAGATTGTTTCCATGGCAATTTCAAGAATGCTGGACAGCATGGTAATGTCTTCGATGTACATGTGTACATTATGTTTATGTGAGAAAAATAGAAATAAAAACAAAATAAAAGAAAAAATAATTGATTTAAGAATAAAAAGAGAAAAGAGAAACAAAAGAAAAAGAAAAAGAAAAATAGAAAAAATAGAAATAAAAAAGAAAAAAAGAGAAACAAAAAAGAAAAATAGAAATAAAAAGAAAAAGAAAAAAGAAAAAATTGTAAAAAACAGAGATATTTGTTTAAGTGAAATAATTTTTTTAAAAAAAATATCGTCAGGTCTAGAATGCAGATAAAGAAGAAGTATGACGTCATAATATTTCAAAATTCGTATTTGAAAGTGTTCAAATGACACGTGATGATGACGTCATGAATGTTTATACATAGGTTTGTGCGCCTCATTGTGTTATTCCGCGTGAGGATTCAAAGTCATAAGGAGAAAATTTGTAGTCATAGTTTCATGAATGTCTATACCATGACGTGTCACAAGGGAAGGTGTGTTTGTGTGTGTGTGTGTGTGTGTGTGCATGTCCCCCCCTATAGATTCCCTTTGACCAAGAAAAAAAATTTTTTGAAGAAAAAAATCTACGGAAATAAAAACCACTTGATCAAAAAATGACGGGTACCACGATGGAAGATACCAAGGGGGCCTAGCAGGAATGTTTCATGCTAGAGGGTGTTAGGAAAAAAAGTTAGAAAAAAAGCAAGCGTGACGTCACAAGGTAAGGTATGTTTTGGGCGTATGCGTAGGTAATTGGCACACGTCTGTATACGGATGTAGCCAATGAGCCTTCGTTTCTTGTCTTACCCCCAGTGCCAGCTTCACTGACATTGGTACTCCCCTCTTCCCAAGTGTGCGACATGGCCTAGCATGGATGCCTTATACTAGAAAATGTTATAAAAGATGCTATAAAAAATTAGCATGACGTCATAAGGTACGGCATGTGTATGATGTTTTGACATTGTGTGAATATACTTTAATGTATTACATTTTTTAAAAAAGGAAAATTATTTTAGTTATAGCTTTGTAAAGAAAACGGGATTAGTATAAAAATTTACGTATAATGAAATAAAATGCAAAGTGAAATAAATAAATGGATATGGAAATTTTGGAAAAAATTGATGTTCATGACTTAAAGGTCATTTTCGCACTTGTATTGGAAAGATCTCTTGGCCTAGTTGGTAACGTCATGGAAAACCAACCCTGAGGTCACTCGTTCGAATCTACTTTCGGAATTTTTTTGATTAAAATCTACGGTAATGAAGTTCATGTTTTCAGAAAATACAAGATATATGAATAAAAAATAATAGTTTCTCTTAAACTTTAAAGAAAATGAAATTTTTTAAGATTGTTTAAAGAAAATGAAACTTTTAAGTATGTTTAAGGAGTGTCTAAAATATTTAAGGTTTATTATTTTTATTATTATTATATATATAAACAAAATTTTAAAGTTTATTTTTGAAAAAAAATATACGGAAATGAAAAATCATATTTCAGAAAATAATAATACAAGATATTTAAATAAAAATATTAGTCTCTCTTAAACTTTAAAGAAAATGTGACTTTTTAAGATTGTTTAAAGAAAATGGAAATTTTAAGATTGTTTGAGGAGTGTCTAAAATATTTAAGGTTATTAATATTATTATTATTATTATTATTGTTATTATTATTATTATTATTATTATTATTATTATTATTATTATTATTATTATTATTATTATTATTATATAAATATAATCGAAATTTAAAAAATTGTTTATTATTTTGACAAAAATCTACGGAGGTGAAAAATCATGTTTTCAGAAAAAATAATACGATACTCGTATATTTGACGGTTGTCATAGCAACACTTGATATTTTTGTGTATGTGTTCGCAAGTAAAGACTTGGTTTCCAAAACAATAACAACAACAAATGTATGTGCACAACGTTTGCGCGTAAAGTCTTGGTTCCCGTAGCAGTGACAACAACAACAACAAAAACAATAATAACAAATGAGAAGTGTATGTGCACAGCGTTTGCGCGTAAAGTCTTGGTTTCCATAGCAATAACAACAACCACAACAACAACAGCAACAATAATAACAATGGCAACATCAAAGTCATGACGTCATCATACAAAAGTCAAATATGAGCCAGGTAAATACAACTATTCGATTTTTGAAAGGAACGGACGAGTTGGTTTGGTGGTAGAGTCATGGATTTTAAAACAAAGGTTGAGGTTTCGAATCCTAGTCTTGAACTCACAAAAGTTTTAAGTTCGAATCTCAAAATTTCTGAGGAAGAAGTTTGAGTTTCACTCAATAGATGGCGTTGAAAAATTGGCGGGAAAATTCAAATTCAAGATAGCGTCAACACGCACGTGATCAAAAATGGCTGATAGAAGAAGAAGAAATAACGTGATGATGAAGAAAAAAATGGCGGACAAAAGAGAAGAAATAACGTGACGTCATCAAAAAGGAGGCCTGTGATTGGCTGGCTGAACTAGCATCACTCACATGTGTTAGAAAGGTGTCTAGCATGAGTGCCAAGAGCTAGAAGAACTATGACGTCATCTTCCCTCTCTCACAGATGGCACTCCCCTCACGTGCCATGAGCTAGAAAGATCTTTAGCAAGAGGGTAAAGTGCTAGAAACAAGCTAGAAGAAAGCTAGAAAATACCCTCAGTAACATCAAAGGAAAATAAGCCCCCCCACGTTCATGGCGGTAAGATCAAATGGTTAAGTGGCAAAAAGGGGCGGGGTTTAAGGGATTAACAAGATTAAATCAAAGATAATCGGATTATCCAATTAGTTAATCGGATCATCGGATTAAAAACACCTCACGAAAGACCATGATTTCCCCTTACTTAATAAATTTCCCCTCACTTTCCCCTCACCCCCAAAATACACCTCATGAACGTACGTGGGTTTCCTCTCAGGTGGCACTGGCACTCCCCTCAGGTGGCACTGGCACCGGCCGTTATTGCACCCTTACTATATATATATATATATATATATATATATATATATATATATATATATATATATATATATATATATATATATATATATATATATATATATATATATATATATATATATATATATATATATATATATATATATATATTTGGTCCTTGTCAAAATTTTAGGAAAATTACAGAAAAAGCATAAAATATATCATTAAACAAAACAAAAACAAAATTTAAATAAATTAAAATTTAAAAAACATTTTTTTTTTTTTATTTTTTTAATTATAATAAAATAATATGTATAATAAATGATGAAAATATTTCTTTAAATAAATGTAGAAAAATATGATATTTTCAATAGTTGCTTAAATTTAATTTATTTTTTTATTACTTAATTTTTTTTATTTTTTTTTTTTTTTTTAATTTAATTATTTTTTTTAAATATTAATAATAATAAATAATAATAATAATAATAATAATAATAATAATAATAATAATAATAATAATATATAATAATATAATAATAATAATAATAATAATAATAATAATAATAATAATAATAATAATAATAATAATAATAATAATAATAATAATAATAATAATAATATTGTTTTTCAATACTAAAAATGAAACTAGATATAATATTGGTGGGTTTTACGTGCTCAAAATGCTCAAAGAAATAGTAAGAAATCTACATGGTTAGAAATTCTGTTATATCAATAAAAACAATATTTTTATTCACTTATTTTTAGTCTATTGCTAGTGTATTGTTAGTCTATTGTTAGCCTATTGCTAGTCTATTGGGACCTGATAAAAACGAAATCTTAAAGAATACTATATCTTATACGAATATAAATTTAACATTCAAAAATATCTCAAATAAAAAAAAAAACAAGAGCAATGATAAAATAATAATAATAAAATAATAGAATGCAACATAATACATCCGAATGTTTTAATCATAATTATAACCCTGAAATGTTTGATAAAATCAGGCAAAAAGAAAAAATATTTCTTAAATGTAATAAATTTGTGTATTTTGGGTATAGTACTGGCCAAGGAACATATCCAAAGGGGTTTTTGCCCCTTTACCATCTGACCCGTGAGTTATGGCTAGACATTTAAATATATTAAACCAAATATGTGTTTATTTTAACATAAATATTTTGTTGTTTATTTGTTTATCCCAAGTTTTATAAACATTTAGAGATTTTTACATTAAAGTGCCACTATTATCGAAAATTATCATAAATAAACCTAAACACAAGTATATATGCAAAGGATAAACGTAGATGAATAGAAACGTAGTTGTTAAAATGGAAACTTGAATGCAGAACGATAACAGAATTAGAAGTTCAAATTTAATTTAATATTTTACTTTATTATATAAATACTGAAACTGACAAACAAGAACACTGCTCACCAAAATTTGAGCTTCATCTTATTAATTGTTTTTCTAGTTTATAAATTAAAGAGACTAACTAAAATGATAAATGTGAACATTAACCAAAATTTACCTTATAATTAGATAAACTTTGCATTAACTCTAAAGATTTTAAACTCTGACTGTTTGCAGTTATAAAAATGTAAATATACAGTATCTGTACTATGCAGACATGTAAAATAAATTTTGTATATATATATATATATATATATATATATATATATATATATATATATATATATATATATATATATATATATATATATATATTATATATATAATATATATATATAATATATATATATATATATATATATATATATATATATATATATATATATATATATATATATATATATATTATATATATATATATATATATATAGTATATATATATATTATAATATATATTATATATTTTTTTTTTTTTTTTTTTTTTTATACTCACAACTTTTCCCACAAACGTGGGGTGTTGACTACCAGAAGTCACAACTTAACAGCATTCATCCCTCACCAATCTTTTTCCATTCTTTCCTGTCCTCCGTCAACCGCAACCCTCCTCCCATCCCAACCCCCTATCCCTCAATAATCCTTACCCCACTTACCCAACCTCCCCTAGGTCTCCCCCCCTCTTACACCTTCAACTTCCGATATAAACACCTTTTTAGCCAATCTCCCATCATTCATCCTACAACATGCCCACCAACAGCACCTCAGCTCTCTCAACCATACTCCTTCCCCAAGCACATTGCTCCTTTATTCTCACATTCCTAACTCTATCTCTTCTACTTACACCACATATCGCTCTCAGACCTTTCATTTCGAAAACTTCTACCTTTTTTCTTTTCTCGCATTTAACCTCCACACCTCGCTCCCATACATAACAACCGGAACACAACATCCCTCAAACATTTTCTTCTTTCACGTCTCTTGTCAACCTTTCTCTCTTCCAAATATCCCTCAGCCTCCCAAACTTCTCCCCTCTCTTATTCTATATCCAACTTCGTCACCCTCACAAACATCACCCCCTCAAAATTCACACCCAGATATTTAAAGAATTAACCCATTCCAATCTCTCCCTCCCCACCTTAATAGCAATCCATCTCCCCCACCTACAACCATACACTCTCCCCATTTTTCATCCATAACACTTTACTCTTTCCTGCGTTCACTCGTAAACCTAACTCATCACAACATTTTACAAACTCATCCACCAAAACTTTTAAACCCCCTTGTGACTCAGACAAAAGTACAACATCATCCGCATATAATAACATTCACATTCCAATCTTGATGATCATTCATCACGTTCTCTCATTTTCACCACTTTATCTATAAATAAATTAAATAAACCCGGAGACATAACACAACCCTGTCTCAAACCATTATCACCTAAAAAATCCGTTTCCATTCTATTTATTCTCACACACTCTCTACTATTCCTATAAAGTGATCTAATGCCCTCAATTACTTTCTCCTCAATTTCATACTCCCTCAAAACCTCCCACAGTTTATTCCTATCCACCCTATCATATGCTTTCTCTAAGTCCATAAAACACATATACACATCCTTCCCTTTGTCTCTCTTTTTTTCTTCAATCATTCTTAAAGTAAAAACCTGATCCAAACACCCTCTTCCTTCTCTAAACCCTTGTTCCTTCACATATCATTTCACATCCTTCTTATAAAATCTAACATACACTTTACCCACTATACTAAGCAAACTTATCCCTATAGCTCCCACACTCAAATTATCCCCATTCTTAAATAAAGGAACTATACAGGCATCTTGCCAATCTTGAGGCACCTTCCCCATTACCCAACATAAATTAAATAACCTCATTAACCAATTTACTACACTTACCCCCCCTTCCACTAACATCTCACCACTTATCCCATCCAAACCTGTCGCCTTACCCTCTTTACTTTCTCAGAGCTTTACCTATTTCTTCTAACGAAATTCCACCAACAACCTCTTGGGTCAATCTACCCCTTTCTCTCTCCAGCACCTCTACTTCCTCCTTACCTCATTCACATTCAAAGCTTACCAAAATACTCTACCATCTAGCTCTAACTTCACTTTCCACCTGTCTTATTTTTCCATCTAACCCTTTTACTCCATCACTCAATACCTCCCTCTTATTCCTAACCTTATTCACTCCTTCCAAAACATCTTACTCCTTTCTCTAAAACTTCAATTATCTTATTACTCCATTTCTCATCTGTTCTTTCTTTCGCCCTCCTTACCTCCCGTTTGGCTAACCTCTTCTTTACCTTATATGATTCCCAATCTTCTAAATTTTTTTGCTCAAATATTTTTCAAACGCCTCCTTTTTTTTCCTTTAACTACTATATTCACCTCCTCGCACCACCATTCATGCCCTTTCTTTTACACTTTCCTCCCACCCTCCTCACCCCACATACATTCCTTGCACTTTCTACCAATACCGCCTTAAACCTCCCCACTCCTCTTCCACACACCCTAAGACTCCTCCTCTTACCTCTTCCCAACCTATATTTAGCTCTCTTTTAAAATGTTCCCCTACTTCCCTTTCCTCCAGTCTTTCCACTCTCACAATCTCTACTCCCCTCCCCGAACATCCAATCTTTCTCCATCCCCCTTTCACTCTAATTTTGGCTAACACCAGAAAATGATCCGAAATTCCTCTGGCGGATCCCCTAAAAACATTCACGTCTAATAATCTATCCCTTATCTTCTTCCTAATACATATATAGTCTATCAAACCCCTTTCACCATTTACCCCACTAACCCAGGTCAACTTATGATTCAACTTTTTAATAAACCATGTATTCCCTATTATAAATCTATTAGCCATACAAATTTCTATTAAACTCTCTCCATTCAAATTTCTATCACCCACCCCGAAAGGACCCACCACCCCGCCTTCCATGTCTGTACCAACTCTTGCATTTAAATCACCTACTAAACATACATTTACACCTGCCCCAAAACCCCCTAAGCAATCATTTAAGTTCTCCCAAAACACACTTCTTTCTTCTTCCCTCGCTCCATTCACTGGCGCATAAGCACAAACAAACACCCATTCCTCTCTATTAAACCTTAGCCTCACCCATACAATTCTTGATGAAATTCTTACACACTCTCTCATACATTCCCACCATCTTTGACTCAACACTATCGCCACCCCTTCCCTAGCTCTCACTCTCTCACTAACTCCTGAAAACACCCCTTTAAAGTCCCCAAAATCAATCTCTCCTTTCCCTTTTAGTTTAGTTTCAGTCAACCCTAATAAATCCAACTTTTTTTCCTTACATATCTCCCCAATTTCCACTTTTTTCAAATCATCATTCAAACCTCTTACATTCAAACAACCAATTCTACACACCACTGAACCCCTTTTTAACTCCATTCTTACTACTCTGGCAGTATACGATTCGCGTCCCACCCACTGGAGGATTGAACCTTCTCCTCGCAGCACCCCTCCCCAAAGTTAATATAAAATTAAAATATTTGAAGTTAAAATAAATATAAAATCAATAAAAGTTAATATAAAATTAATATATAAATGAAATCTACAAATATAAAATCAAACAACAACCTTTGACAAAAAAATCAACCCTAAACCAATTAAAATTATAAGACAGTTAAAAATTAACTATTAAACTATCAAAAACAAAACAAAACAAAATATCCGTATAAAATAATAAAAAAGTATAAAATTCTAAACAAATTAAAATTTAACAAAAAATACTTAAATAGAAAAACATATAAATATAGATATAAATAAAAAATACAAATACAAAAAAATAAAATATTCAAAATGTAAAATTAAAATATGCTAAGATATGAAAAAATATTAAATAATAAATAAATATATAAATATATATATATATATATAATATATATATATATATATATATATATATATATATATATATATATATATATATATATAATATATATATATATATATATATATATATATATATATATATATATATATATATTATATATATATATATAATATATATATATATATATATATATATAGTAAGCATACAAATACAAAACAAAAACAAAATATACAAAATGTAAAATTAAAAAAAGCTAAAATATGTAAAAATATGTAAAATATGTTAAAATATGTAAAAAAAAATAAAGTATACAAAATGTAAAATTAAAATATGCCACTATGGCTACGCTACTACTATATAATAAAACTAAATATATAATTACAATATAATATACAATTATACACTATGAATAAAACATATATACATACACTCTTATAGCACTAAATTATAAAATACACAGAACTAAAATATATTCGAAAAAATTTGACATACACTATATATAAACACTTTTTTATAAACACTCCAAAAGAACAAAAAAATAAACTTCTACAGCTTCACGAAATTAATTATGCCACTAAAAAATGAAAAAACACAACAAAATAAATAAATAAAACTTTCGAACACTATGCTGCCAATATAAAAGTCTATTTGAAAGACTCAAAGATTCTGATGCGAATGAAAATTATGTTTGAACAAACCACATTCCAGTTGAAATCGACATACAATCACTTTAGTCTGCATCAAATCTAGAACAGACTGACTTTTTTCTTTTTTTTGCTTCACATGAAATTTTATTTTTTAAATTTTCTTATTTTAAATATCAAATTATTTTAAAAGAAATTTTACCAAGTAATCAAATAACAAAAAAAGTGATTTTACATTAAACC
>SEYY01008362.1:52500-58374 GCA_009176605.1 Armadillidium nasatum | reverse complement strand
AATTTCTAATGATTATATCATTTCATTCTATTGGTTTGCTTATTTTATTAATCTCAACTTCTTATATCAACTGTAGACCTGATTTCTGGCTACCCTGTTAGATTAGTAACTTAGTTATTCCTTTTCTTCCAATAAAATAAGTACCTTTTAATTAGGTTATACTTATGATCCAAAGAGCTAATTTAAGAACTTTGAATTTGTTTATTTAATTAATTTTGTTTCTATTTTTTTAAGAACTTGTATATATAACATTAATAATACGATATTGATATCGATATTTCGAAATCATTACCGCTTTATAATAATCATCTAATAATCAATGTTAGGTTTATTAGAATTCATTTCTGGACTGGTTAGGTTAGGTCTGGTTAGGTCAAGTCTGGTTAGGTTAGATCTGTTTAAGCTAGGTCGAAATATCATTTTTAAAATATATATCAAAATATTAGACATCTGCTGAACTTTTAATTTTTTTTTTTCGGGTGTAAGTTTTATAAAGGTTAATTACAATATTGGATTATTTTAATTTATTGGTTCGTAATATAGGTTTTATAAAGGTTAATTACAATATTGGGTTAATTTAATATAGATTTTATAAAGATTAGGATTATTCTGATATAGGCTTAATGATATAGTTTTATAAAGGTTATTACAATATAAGATTAATTTAATATAGGTCTTATAAAGATTAATTAGAATTAATTAAGATAATTTTGATATAGGTAAAATAATATAGTTTTATAACGGTTAATTACAATATAAGATTAATTTAATATAGGTTTTATAAAAATTAATTAGAATTAGGATTATTTTGATATAGGTTTTATAAAGGTTAATTACAATTTGGATTAATTTTATATAGGTTTTATAAAGATTAATTAGAATTTGGTTTATTTTGATAATTATTTTGAAGTATTCACTTATTAAAATACTGTACAAAAAAAAAAAAAAAAAAAACAAAAAAAAAAAAAAAAAAAAAAACTTACATCTTGGCAGTAGTCCTGAAAGAAAGCTTGCAATTCCACCTGTAATGAAAGCCGCTGCTAAAGTTCCTCTTCTTCCTATTCTGAAGAACAAATTGGAGGAAAACAAATCAGTTAAAAATGGAAAAATACTTTAATTTACTTTTTCTATTATTATTTTTATTATTATTATTATTATTATTATTATTATTATTATTATTATTATTATTATTATTATATGTGAGATGATGAGATGATGATGATGATGATGATGATATGATGATGATGATGATGATGTGATGATGATGATGATGATGATTATATTATTATTATATTATTATATTATTATTATATTATTAATTATTATTTATAATTTTATTTTTTATTTATTTATATTTTTAAATTTTTTTTACATTTTTAAAATTTAAAAGTAGGTCCAATTCTACTAAATTCAATAATAAAAAAAAAAAAAATGTAATAATATATATATATATATATAATATTATATTATATATTATTATTATTTATATTATATATATATATATATATATATATATATATATATATAACTCACCTATCTAGTAGGAAATAAGCTACGATGTAAGAAGGTATTTCGATAATCATCAAAGAAGTGTAGTTAAGAAACAAATCTCCTGACAAGTTGCCAGCGTTGCTAGATAATCCATAATATGATAGTGTGCAAACTATCCTAATGTAAAAGTAATTTAAATTAGTGTTTACTTTAAATTAATTAAAATTTTAAAAGTATGTTAATTTTCTTTTATATTTTTATTTTAAATTTTTTTTTTAATTACGTAGACCCAACGGATATTAAATTTATTATGGAAAAGTTTTTAGAAAAATTTGAAAACAACAACAAAAAACAAACAAACAAACAAGAATTGATACACTCCACCAATAAATAAAAAAAAAAAACACACACACACACGTACACACTATCAAGTCAGTAAGTCAAACATTCATTCCATCAAAATACTAAAGATACGCTCCATAAATGAATTAATGGCTCATCAATAAATCAATAAATAACATCAATGTTAATCATTTATTCCATCAATTGAGTCAAAACACTCTCAATTAATAAATCAAATATACACTCCACCAAGAAGTCAAACATAAACTCAGTATTTGTATTAAATATACACTTCATATATATAATTGACTCATCAGTAAGCAAAATATATACTCCAAAAATGAGTCAAACATTCACTAAATGAATGGTCAAAACATACCAACAGTAAGCAAGAAGAAAAGATCTCTTCCTCATCTTTGGAAATCTGAATATGTTCAACACAGACTTTTTTCGTTTACTTGCAAATCCTGATTCCTTGTCAGCGTTCTGCTTGCATATATATATATATATATATATAGTATATATAATATATATATATATATATATATATATATATATATATATATATATATATATATTAATTTTCAATATGAAAATGGTCTGTGAGAGCAGACTTTTAAATCTATTATATAACTGTCTGCGAGTGATGGATTCGACCTTTGATCTCGTTGCTCTTTGCTTGAATTACGGTCGGGGAAGTCCTTTGGGATTGGCGTCAGGACCGTAGATCATGAGCAGTTCCAATGAGATTTCCTTTTGAGCCTCCATAGCCTAGTGGTCAGCGCGCAAGACTTACTATCTTTAAAGGTTGCTGGTTCGAGTCCAATATCAGACATTAATTTTCTATATATATATATATATAGAGTATATATATATATATATATATATTATTATAAATATTTATAATATATATATATATATATATATATATAATAGACGAATTATTAGTTTATTACAATTTGGCCATCTTTGTACGTCTTGCAGAGGCACCCTGCACCGATGTATTAGAAAAGGGTAAATTTTATATCACTGGATAAGAGAAATATATGTTTCAAAGCCTTTGAAGCAAGTTTTAAACTGGTAATCGTGGTATGAAGTTACTTGTTTGATGATTTGGTAAAAATTTGGTAAAAGTGATATCTTAGGTAAGTTACAAACAAAAATTCACGAAAATTATAATTTTTGTAATTTCAAGACAATAGTAACATCATTATAAAGAATGATAATAAAATTTCATATTAGTGTATAAAAAAAGTGTTTCGATAAAAATAACGCCTATCAATTTAGGTTTGAAAATACCTTTATTCACTATTCATGCTACTCTTAGTCTGTGTCCTGCATTATTTCGCTGTCATTGCAACTTCTTAACGTGTTTTTTTTTATTTATTTATAGTTATTATTAAAATGTTAACAAAATGATTATAATACAGAAATTACTAAAACTTGTTATATATAAAAGTAATAATGAAACATATAAATTATAAGATAATTTGATTGGAAATTATGTTTTTAACTCCCAAGAAAGTATTAACGGACATGTTGAGGACTTCGGATAGTGGGCAAAAAAAAATTTTTTTTTTTTTGCTGATTTGCGATAGCGGACTTGCGAAGCAGAAAAAGTTGCGGAATGCCCAACAAATTTTGCGGAATTGCGAATTGCGGATAAACAAAAAAATTGCGGGTTCCCACCTCTGTAGATGACAAAAGGTTTTGAAAGACAGAACTCCCTCCTAGATATTAAAATCTTCCCACCGAATTTCTGGGTTTCCATTCACGCTACGCCAAGTTCTACTAACATGAAAGGATTATTTACCTTCAATAAGTCTTCTAACATATATGATGGAGAAGAAATGTTACTGGCTTGAGCAGCTTTGTCCACCAGCACCATAGCATCTTTTATACGATTCTTTGACACCAACCAACGGATACTTTCAGGAAAAAACCTGAAAATTAAAAAATTTACTTAAAATTCTGTCAAAATTTTTTGAAATTTATTAATCATATTTATGTAAACATGATTACAATATAAATAATATATAATACAATATATTATATATCTATACAATATATATATATATATATATATATATATATATATATATATATATATATATATATATATATATATATATACAATATATATTATAATAAAAAAAATATAAGATTATTTATACATACTCTATACTATAGTTTAATTATAGTCTGTAAAATTCTTTCACTAATTACAATTTAATAAAATCATCTTAAAAAAAAAAAATAAAAAATCATTTGTAAATAAGAAAAACTAAGTCTAATATCGATAATTACCATTGATAAGAAAGTACCAAAAAGCCAGGTGTTGTACAGGTGAGTTGAACCCATCTCCAGTCTCTGTACAAGTAAGCCAAGAGTCCTGTGGTTGCTTCCCCGAGGGCGAATGGCACCTCTATCAGTATTCCACAGAAAGTTCTCCATTTAACATCGATATATTCAATGACTAAAATTATTGTTTCCATATATATATATATATATATATATATATATATATATATATATATATATATATATATATATATATATATATATATATATATATATATATATATATATATATATAGTCTTCTGCCATTAGAGACCATGAAGAGACATGTGAGGTGGCGTTTGAACGTGTATGGCATGCGTCACTGCTTTGCAAGCTCCCCTCCTTTGGGTTTCCTCCTTCCCTTTGCCTACTTATGTCTAGCATTCTTTCAAATCGTTCCATTTCGGCTGTTGTTGATGGAGCGACTTCTTCTTCCTTTCCTGTCAATAGTGGTGTTCCTCAGGGTTCTGTCTTATCTCCTACTCTATTAATACTTTTCTTTAATGAATGATCTTCTCAGCTGTTCACTTAACCCTATCCATTCATATGCAGATGACTCAACCCTCCATTCTTCTACTCATTTCAAATCTGCTCCTTCCTTTGCATCTAGAGTTGCCTCTCGTCTTCATCTTCCCGATTCCATTCTTGCAGATCTGGATAGAATTTCCTTGTGGGGTCTTCTCAACCTTGTGAAATTCAACTTTTTAAAAACTCAACTTCTTGAAATCTCCCTCTCAAAGACACCTTCTATATTTTCTATTTCTTTCAATGGTTCTCCCATCTCTCCTGTTGAAAATATAAAAACATCCTTGGCCTACACATAAATAAAAAAATGTCTTGGAAACCCCATATCACAATGGTTGCTAGGGCGGCTTTAGAGAAGCTGGGAGTTCTGTTTAGACTACGAGAATTTTTTCCTTCCTCGCAGTTACTCCAATTATACAAGGGCCTCATCCTCCCTTGCATGGAGTACTGCTCTCATATCTTGGGTTGCTCAGGTTTCACCCGTCTTTTGGATAAGGTTGAGTCAAAGTCTAAAAGACTTATAAACTGTTCCGTTCTTTCTAATTCACTTGACTCTTTATCTTTGCGACCCGACGTTGGTGCCTTGTCTCTTTTCTATAGGTAATACAGCGGCAAATGCTCGAGGGAACTATCCACCCGTATACCTCCATCTTTACGTTATCCTCTTAGCACAAGGGGTGCATTGTCTGCTCATCAATTTTGCGTAGACATTGGCAACTCTAGGCTCGTCCGCTGTGGTGCCTCCTTTTTTGTGCAACCTCTGTTTTGTGGAACTCTCTCATCTTCTGTGTTCCCTGCTGAATTTAATCTCAATTTCTTTTAAAGCCCGAGTCTGCGCTCACCTAAGAAGTTTGCGTTAAGTGGGTCTTTCAGGGGTCGTTTTTATTTAAAAAAATTTTTTTTTTACTCTTTTACTTTATTTTTATTTTCTGACACCTCTTCCTTGGATAGGGCTTTGCTCGTGAGTGGTGATGTGTAATATATATATATATATATATATATATATATATATATATATATATATATATATATATATATATATATATATATATATATATATATATATATATATATATATATATAAATAATGTACCTTAAAAAGTGGGACCCACTGAACAGTGGACAGAGGACATCTGTACAATAAAAGAAAGTTTATATAAAGATATGTCCGATAG
>SEYY01008362.1:42500-47500 GCA_009176605.1 Armadillidium nasatum | reverse complement strand
CATTTTTAAAAAATCTTACTTGACGACAGCGGTTACAATTAGAAAGGAAAATCGGCGTCAATAAACTCAAAATCACAAGAAAATGTGTTCTTGTTGACCTACATCTAAGACCACCTTCTGCTGACTAATAGGAAACGACAATTCTAACTGCAATAAGGATATCACAATGTTCAATATATTTTGTAGGAATACAATCAGTTCGTTCTCCCTGGTACATAAAACTATGGTCGTTATACCCAATGGGGTCAGAGTACGATTCTTTTTCTTACAAAATACTATTACGTTATTTGGAGAGAATCTAATATCTGCATCAAACAAATAATATGGATTAACAACGATTTCAATTTAGAGAAGTAGTGTTTTTTTTTTTTTTTTTTTTTTTTTTTTAAAGTTCACATCTCATGGGCATTTCCCTAATCGAGGAGAGGAACTTTTCTAGGTAGTATATACCTAGGATCCCGAAGTGGGTTCGAACCGGCGCTCTCAAGCACGTGAGTCAATCACCCTACCGTTTGAGCCACGGTAGACGGCTAGTTGTAGTGAATCTTTAAATGAAATGAAATATATCAATATAATTTTCGGGTAATAAATAAAACAAAGCTCTAAAAATAGTTTACTTTAAAACTTAAAATATAACTTATTAAAGTAATATATATACATAAAATTGTATCACAGTTTATAAAAAAGATATTTAAAATTTCAAAAAAAAAAATTTTTTTTTTTATAAATGATTACAAGGAAGTTTTTTAATGACTGATTGCATATGAAGATTTAAATTAAAAACAATAACTATTTATATATGGCACATACTCGTGTAAACAAAAAAACAACAAAAACCAATATATACTATTAAGAAAGGTCTTGCATTTTTCAACCTATAATAAACAAAATAATATCTACTATAGAAAATGGAAGAAATTCAGTCAATTTTTTCTTTGTATAGTTCTTGTTGAAAATTAGTAATGGTAGCATTTAAAAAAATAAATATAGCAATTGTATGTCGAAAATTTGAAAAGACAGATAAGAAGAAAGCTAATGGCTATTCTATACATGTTTAATAATAATAATAATAATAATAATAATAATAATAATAATAATAATAATAATGCCAATAATAATAATAATAATAATAATAATAATAAAAATAATAATAATAATAATGATAAACTATTTATTTTTTTAAGTTTAATGTACACTGAAGTACATTTAGTAAATATATATAAGTGTAGTGACTAATGAGATGAATAAAATTAGTACTTCACCATACCATGAGGTAAGAGCTTGCGTAATCAATGAAGTAAAAATTAAAAATTAGTCTCATTATTCAATATGAACAAATCCATAATTACAGATTTTCATCTACACGAAAAAAAAAATAAAAAATAAAAAGTCATGGAAAATTTTGAAGACTCTCTCTCAACACTCTTAGACCAAATCTTCACTTCCACATCTTGATTGTTCCATCGTATCCACTAGAAACGACCATTTTCTGTGGATGACTCACCACAATGACATCCGTAATCGTTTCTAAATGCCCCGTACAAGGCTGATCGGGTGATCTAATTTGGGAATCTTCTGTTTTAGATTCATTGGAAGGATGGAAAGCTTTCTCCACTATCACTTCAGAATTATTAACAACTTGAGATCTATATATATATATATATATATATATATATATATATATATATATATATATATATATATATATATATATATATATATATATATATATATATATATATATATATATATATATATATATATATATATATATATATATATATATATATATATATATATATATATAATATATATAAATTAAATTAATATAAAAAAATTAATAAAAAAAAAAAAAAAAAAAAAAAAAAAAAAAAAAAAAAAAAAAAAAAAAAAAAAATAATAAATAATAATAATAATAATAATAATAATTAAAAAAAAAAAAAAAAAAACGACAGTTAAAGAGGAGGAGGGTGGGGGAGGGGAGAGTTAAAAATGTCTACATTACGAAACCAAACTACACGCTTCCCTCTTCAGGACGTAAATGACCTTTTAATGTAACGCACTCACTCACACACACACTATATATATATATATATATATATATATATATATATATATATATATATATATTATATATATATATATATATATATATATATATATATATATATATATATATATATATATATATATATATATATATATATATATATATATATATACCTAAGTTATAACAATTATAATTTACTATTAACTTTCTTCGATGAATATAATGAACTTACGAGTAAGAAACGTTCAACTGTACGTTGTTGCACCATCGATGACTTATGACATACGATGATTCCGGTGAATCCAAATCCCAGTATCGAAGTCGTCCATCTGTCCCGCCAGTCAAGACATACACTTTTCCAGTGTCTGATTTTTCGGTCCATACACCGTTAAACCAATTTGCTGTCCTCTGTTTTTCAGGTTTTGGTGTGGACTAAGATATATATATATATATATATATATATATATATATATATATATATATATATATATATATATATATATATATATATATATATATATATATATATATATATATATATATATATTATTATTATTATTTTTAGGTATGTACGGACACAGTTACAGCTCTCAATGAAATTGATGAACTTGGGGGGACTCAGCCTTGATTAAACAGGGGGCAGATTAGCAAGTTATGGGAAACAAACTATCACAATATATACAAATAAAATACCTATTTAGTGACAGAGAGAGAGAAGAGTATGTTTACTATAAAAATTTAAAAATTTGGAAACTCGACAATTTGGTATGTCAGTTTGTAGTTGGGGAAAAAGGCCACCCAAATTGCAGGAAAGGATTTACGTCAACCGGTGTCCAATGTACGATAGTCAACGAAGACATATTGATTGGACAAAGGTGTACGATTCTGGCAAAATTAGTTGGGGTAGGGAGGGATGGCAGATTTAAACTGCCCGTGCGTGAAAGAAGTATGACCAATGTGAGGGGGGAGGGGGCAAGTCAAGGTTTCTCCATGCGGGCGTTTAAATATAAAAAAAAAACAAAGGAACAGTTACTTATAAAGGACTTAACCTCACATTGTTTGGCAAAAGAAAAGGCAAAGCAATCTCTTTATAATAAGCAGAAGATAATTTGAATTGCATTGCAATCTGATGAAGTCAATTTAACTTCTCAGCCTTCGTTCTTCTTTATGACTTTAAACTTTTTCCAACTTTGGGCTCCTCTTACTGTCCTATTATCTGTGCATCCTGTCTCTTTTATCTGTTCAGGTTTTCCACAGGAATGCCCCGGCCTTCAATGCTGCAAACTAACAGACTTTCAGTCGTACTTCTTCGATTTCCCTTAGTATAATAACTCTAGTGTGCAGAAAGTATATCAAAGATCAGTCTATTTAGCATGGAAACGTACATCGCATTTTCTCAAATATTAAAAGTTCGTAACCTCACTGGTATTGCCCTTTTAGAGAAGAAAAAGTTTCTTCCTAGGATCTGCAGGAGGAACCGAACCAACGCCTTTAAGCACAGGAGTAAATATTTCTACCATTTTGCCACAGTAATATTTATTTTCCCCTTTACTAAAACTTAAAAATCTTGGTTTACTGCTGCTTGTTCTCAGCTATTCGTACCAAGGACGCTGCCTTCAGGAAATTTTAACGTAATTTCAACTCCAGAAACCCATTTTTATCTCATTTCTGAATTGTGCTAAATGTACCGGAAACGAATTTTCAACCTCCGACAGGAACGGAAATTATATTATAAAAAAAAAAAAAAAAAAAAAAAAAAAAAAAAAAAAAAAAAAAAAAACTGGAAATATTTATTATTATATATATATATATATATATATATATATATATATATATATATATATATATATATATATATATATATATATATATATATATATATATATATATATATATATATATATATATATATATATATATATATATTACTGATGTGGCAAATCTAAGACTCTGGGACTTGGCCAATTTTTTCAGACTCCGTCCTGGTTAAAGTAGCCGAATTCATCGGTAAATAAATTGTGTCCAAATTTATTTTACAACTTTGTTTACTTTATCATGTTTATGCTAATTACTTACTTGCATACTTGTATAAATTACACAGTAATAAATACAAAACCGACAAAGTGATACTAACTTGACCGATGCAACAATTCTATTTCTAATAAAAATATTTTTTTTATCACCACTCATGGGAAGAGCTCTTTTCGTGGAATAAATTATAAAAAGACATGAAATAAATTTATATTACAACAGACACATCTCTTCTGAACTCTCTTGTTGTATACTTCTTCCTCTGATGAGATCTAATGGGTGTCGTCTTTCCGCACAGTCTTATCCTTTTCCTTTCTATCTATCTGACCTCAGAATTATTCACTTTTTCATTTACTACATCGGCGTTTCTGGAACAAACTTCTTTCTTTTATTTTTCCTATTTTCATTTGACTTTCACACTTTCAAAAGCCGTTCACCAAGTTATTTCAATAATTAATCATACTAAGGAATTGGTTTTTCCCATCTTTTCAATAATTAATCATATTAAGGAATTGGTTTTTCCCAAACTCTTATGGAAACTACGAAGGTCTCTGACCTTTTACCATAAGATCATACAACAACAAAAAAAATAAAAATAAAAACTTTCCAAATACTTTAAGGTGTGGTGAGATATTTTTCACACTTTTATTGAACTGAAATAGAAAAACAAGATACGATATTTCCAGAAATAAGTTATCAAAGACATCTTTTAAAAAGTAGTTAGTAATCAGTTATTAAACTTTCAACTAATGAAGAAATACTCATTAAAATATGATAAAGATCAGGATTTCAATTTTGTTTCCATAAATAATAATAATAATACCTTTTTATAAGAGAAGGGAGGTTCGGGGTTTGCCCATAATGTCTTCGTCCTAGATTTAGTTTCCATGTTGAAGAAGGCTACCTCATTAAAGGCTCT
>SEYY01008362.1:5000-37500 GCA_009176605.1 Armadillidium nasatum | reverse complement strand
TATATATATATATATATATGGTGACAACTAAAACAAGAATCAAAAGGAATAAGAGTCACAATTGGGGGAATACAAAATAAGAATTTAACTGTTAATAAGATTAAATTATTATATTTCAACGGTTATTGATTTATTCGAGTTCGAACAGTTTTATAATTTATATATTTTATTAAATCAAATAGCAGAAAATTGCTACCCAACAAAAAAGAGGGTTAAGTTCTAGCACAGTAAAATGATTAGCTAAGGAAAAGGTGTCCTTTCAGAAGAGTCTGTTGACGTTTCTTAATATGACACATTTTTATACTGAGAATCAAACAGAAAAATTGTGCCAAAGGTTTTCTCTTAAAATGTATAAATTTACAAGATTAAATTAATTATCAATCAATAAAATTAAAAATAGATAATAAAATCCTAGTAACTGAAGAACCTGTAATAAAATATTAAAATACAAAATTTTGGCGAATTAATTATAAAATTTGTTGAAAATGGTACAATAATTTATAATAAAAAAACTTTTTATAACCTAATAACTTTTTACATGATTTCAGAATATAATATATATATATATATATATATATATATATATATATATATATATATATATATATATATATATATATATATATATATATATATATATATATATATATATATATATATATATATATATATATACTATATATAATAGGATAAGTTCTTTCCGTTTTGTTGCTATCCCAGATTTTGAAACTTCCATCTTTAGAAGAACTGGCAAAAAAGGAGGTCCCTTTCAAACAAATTTAGCCTAAAATAATATAATAATAATACTATTTTTGTAAAATAATGTTCAGTGCTTGCTCTGCTCAGTAATATATATATATATATATATATATATATATATATATATATATATATATATATATATATATATATATATATATATATATATATATATATATATATATATATATATTATTATATATATATATATATATAATATATATAATGGGATAGAAATGATTTTATATTTGAAGTTTTTTACTTTTATTTAATTTTTATTTTAAATTTATATGTATTTTTAATTAGCATGAAAAGCTACTTTCCCTCTTTTAATATAAATACTTTGTAAATTTTTACCTTTATTCGATAATAAGATTATAAAACTCCATATTTAGGTTAAAAACTTTTAACAATTCAATGAGAACTCTTACAAAATTAAACACAACTGCGAGTAATTTTTAGTTACTTGGTAACAGCTGATGAATGCTCTTGAAGATGCGCTACCAAATGACCCTTTGGTCTCCATTTATCAGAGGCCGATGAAGGATTATCGGTGACGCGACTCTTTAAGGTAGCAGTCTCAGCAGTCACTGCGCTCTTCGCTTGAATAGATATTAGCAATTCTTCTCTCTTTCGGTGTAGAAGTTGTTCCAAATCTTGCTGACACTGCGCTACATACTCTGTTTCAAAATACAAAGATATTCATTAGTTTAAGTACCTAAAAAAATATATGCAATTATATAGTTAAAAATTTAAAGACAATTAATTCTTGCAATCTTCAATTAGTTTTTATCTTGATTGATGTCTTATATTAGTTTTTACATAAAAAGGACCAAGAAAATTTATTCTAAAATTATGTAATTTGTAAAACAAAACTAATATCAGCCATTTGAATCACCATTTATATATAAACAAATATGGAATACAATCTAGCTCGAAAACGGAGTAGAGGAAGAAAATATTAAAATACATAATAACATACTTTTAGAGTTGTCTTTCGTAGAAGTGTCCACCATAAAGCACTGCGAAGATAGAGATGCTCCAAGAGAAGATTGTTTAGATGATGTAAGAGTGCCGCTATTACTTCTAAAAGAAAAGTTTAACAGAATAAAAAAAATTTAAATTGATATAGTTAGTTAAATCAAAATCTGCAGAAAGAAATATTCAATTAATTACCATTTTATAATAAATGGGTTAGTAGTAAATATATTTAAGATAACTAATAAAAACGCTTAAACTTCCTAAAGCAAAATTCTCTTTAATAAAAGAGTTCATGTAAGTTCCGAACATAAGGAAAATTATTATTTTTATCATTATTAATAATTAACTAAATTTATTTTGATTAGGACTATCAAAAATTATTGCAAACAAAACAAGGTAAAAACGATTCTTACTTGGCATTTTAGACCACAATGGAATACCTTTTTCCAATACGATATGAAATTTTGGTACAAACAGCTTTCATAACTACTGAATTTAAAATACTTTTCTTTTATGAAAATTTAAGTTCATTTAAAAAAAAATTGCTTTACAAACACAAAATGTATAATGAAATTGCCTTTAAAAAAACTAGTTAATAATAGAAGCCCATTTACAAGAGCCTAATTTTAAAATCTACCAATATTTTGAAGAGTAAAAAGAAAATTATAATAGATATCCGATGTGCAAAAAAAAAAAAAAAAAAAAAAAAAAAAAAAAAAAAAAAAAAAAAAAAAAAAAAAATCACACAAACCTCGTAATTCAATTCCTTTACAAAATACAACTACAAAATAAACAGATAAATTAAAATATACAGATCCAAAAATTTACCGTAAAAGAAACAAACACCAATTCATACCCTTCTCTCTCTCACACCTCAAACTTCCTCATAATTCCTTTACAGGACTTCAAAATACGAACTTTTTGTTTTACTTATTTTCCATTTACTTATTAAAAAGAAAAAAAACTATAGATGAATACTGTTGACTTTTCAATCAAATATCATTTAGTTTCTCTGTATTTTTTCCTCAATCAATCAATCAATCAATAATAATAATAATAATAATAATACCTATTTTCTTCAGGTGGTCCACCATTTCCAAACATTGTTTGCCATTCTTCATTCATTGTTAAACTTGAAGACTTTTGAAGACTATGGGATGAGCTAATTTCACATATATATATATATATATATATATATATATATATATATATATATATATATATATATATATATATATATATATATATATATATATATATATATATATATATAATATATATATATATATATATATATATATATCGAAGGACTGGATGTTACTGAGTAATAAGAAAAAAAACTATGTTAGAGAATTCAAACAACAAAAACCAAACAACTACTAAAGGCTATGAATAGTAATTACAAAGAAACATTTTCCTCATGTTAATAATTTTAACATTTTAATCATACATAGGAGAAGATATGAAAAACTTGAAAACAAAAACTTAAATTAAACAACAGGACTCTTAAGAAGACATAAAAGAAAGTGTATGTAAATCCACCTTCTTAGAAATAAATAAATAATAGAACGTCCCACATTTAAAATGTCTTCCTTTCTATGGAAGTGTGTGGAATTGAACATTGAGTCAGAGATGCAAGAAGAAAATGATCGGAGCTCATATATTTTATACATATAGAGGATATCCAGTAAATTAACAGTAAATTTTTAATACAGCTTCATGCATCATAAAAAAAAAAAGCGAGAGAGAGAGAAAGAGAGAGAGAAAAAAAATTATCACAGCAGTAAAAAAAAAAAAAAAAAAAAAAAGTAGGAATATGTTCCCTTTGATATACTTACCTTAAATTTGAAGTTAAGTCAACAGAGTTTTCTTAAATTTTGAAAAAGGTTGTTGTCTAAGTCAATTGCATGTAAAGGAGCTGTCACTGTACTCTACTGAATCAGAGTCCAACGAAACGGACGACAGCTGAGCTAAAGGGAATAGGTGGTATATTAAAGATGTTTAGATCTTATATAGTATACAAAGTCCTGCAAGAAGGCAGATTTTACATCGGATCTGTAAAAAGGAGTATTCAGCAAAGATAAAAGAAAGGCGGTGTTCATGTAGAACTGTGTGAATTGCGGAGAAAAATTTCTATCTGGGTGCTTCTAACTTCTAACACATTATTCAACGAATAATTTCAAATTTGGGTGCTCTCTGCTGAATTCTGTGGAATTTAGAAAAAATATTTGTATGACACATGATACAGTTTTCAAAACGATTAGTTTTTCTTTCCTCTCTTTCAAGTCTAAGGGTAGTGTCGATGTACACAAATATATTTTGAAGTAATATCCAAGAAAGTTCTCCAATCAGTTTTAGACGATACCTAATTAATATATTTTGGCAGCCAGAAAAACTCTAAAATACAATTATCATTTAAATTAGATGTCTGAAATGTCAAAAATGTTGTGAATAGAGTATTCTGGATGATTTGAAACGAAGTGAAGTTTGCTATCGAAACACCAATAGCCTGTGTAACTCTAAAATACTCTTAGTCAGGAAAACATAAAACTCAATTTCCTCTTTACTATATAACCTATTGCGGCAGGTAGCGAACCCTAAATCAAGTGGAAAAATAATTTACTAAAATAAAAAAGAAATAGTCTTACATGATCTGGTCGTTGTTTGGGTTGTGGATTAGGAAGAGTTTCCTTGTGTCTGTTCACTTTAGTCAAATGATCCTTCATATGAATGATATTAGGCACCATTTCATTAGTTAAACCAGAAGCTAATAAAAGTCTTATGACCTGTTGGGAAAAACAGAAGGGTAGGAAATATAAATATAAATAATCATGTAAACTATATTTAGTTAAAAATTGTCAATAGATCAGATTTTAAAATACTAAAAATTAGAAAAAATTTATAAATAATGTACTTTATATTACCATTTCAATTTTGTTTTCTTTCTTTTTTAAATTAGGTTCCGAAGGTGTAACTTCTCTGGCGCGCGATTTTTCTTCAAAAAGATTTTTGAGATCGTAAACACTCATTTGCCTCTTTGGAACGTCCTCCAAAATTTTGAGAATGTCTTCAAGACAATTACATTTTACAAGGGAGTCATAAACACTTCTTGGAAGAGGGTCGTTTAATCTGGATAGTATAACTCTCTATGGAATAATATAAGTTTAAATTTAGTTTTACCAGACACAACTGTACTAATAGTGAAGGCAATTTTACTATAAAAAAAAAAAGACAATAATTTGAAACGTGTGTTCAAAAATTATAAAGTAAGAATAATGTAAAGTATTCAATTTAGATTAAAATTCGAATAAAAATTGAGAGAGAAAACTCTCTAATTTAAAATTCCATATAAACTACTGCAAGATCTTACTAATTGCTAGCAAGTAACTTTCATAAAACTGAAAATATTTTTTACATTAATGTTATTAAAATTCTGATTATATATAAAAAAAAATTCTCTCAATGTAAGAATCAAAAATAATGAAATGAAAAAGAGGACTTACCTCTTCAAACTGGAAACTCTTTTCCTTATAATAGGGAAAAATTGTGAGAGCGAGAGTGGTTATGACATCCATATACTCGACACGTTTTGATACAGCAACAATTAACCCAACCATCGCCTGTATTTTCAAAAAATATTATTCAGTATAAACCTGTTCTTCATTATTATTATTATTTAAAATAGTAATAACTACTACTACCACTAATAATAAATATTTTTAACGTTCTTGTATAACCACAAAAAACAAAACTGAAAAAAGAAAAACAAAAACAGGCCCATATCCATTAAAAATCAATAACATACCAATTTAATCCATCGATTTGGATGGAGAAAGAGCGGAGCTGCATCGTGAACAATTTCACACAAAACGTGATTGGGAAATATACCTTTTTCCGTTAGCTTTGTCATGTTATCAATAGCAGCCGTGATTACTCCCTCTTCGGTATCACTAAGACCCTGTAGATATTAAAGGAATTTTTGAGTTTTCAAAAACACCAAAATTATCAAATTACAACTTTAAAATTAAAAAATACTTTACTTTATAATTTGATATAAATACTAAAAAGAAAGACCTTTCCTAGGGTACCTATCTTATTATCTATTTATAATACCTCCAGGCTCCATCTAATTAATTTTGAACTTGGGGAAAAGTTGATCTTAAAATATTTCAATTGTAGGTCAATTTCCGGCATAATGATAGCTCGATTGTTAATTTACAATTCCTAAAATCTACCGCCCTGGACAATGCTTAGTCTGCCCATACTCTAAATATTGCCATATATATATATATATATATATTATATATATATATATATATATATATATATATATATATATATATATATATATATATATATATATATATATATATATATATATATATATATATATATATATATATATATATATATATATATATATATATATATATATATATATATATATATATATATATATATATATATAATATATAATAAAGAATCCAAATCTTCTTCACTATACATTTAAATTTTAGGGAACTTCTACAGCTAATAACAAATGCAACATATACGCAAGCACAAAATGACAAGACACAAGAGTGTGGAAGCAGAGCCATTGCGAGATATTTATAGATACTAAGAGTCAAAGATGTAATTATGTTTCAAAGCTATACTCCTCTGGGTAAATATTTACGTAATAAAGAAATCACTAAAAAATTTTACATACCTGAAGAAAGAGAGGTTTTAATATCTCATGAGAATGAGATCCCATAAAAGTTGCGATTTCTGTAATATTGTTGTAAAAAGAAATTCTCAGGTGGAAGTCCCTTTTCTCATTCAAGAAAGTTATTAAATGAGAAAAAAGGATATCATTAGCTGAAAAGAGAAAATTATAATTACTAGAACATAAAAAGGGCATATTTTTCTTTTAATCAGAGGAATCAAACAAGATGATGCAATTAAACAAATATCAATTCTGTTCACATATAATTTAATCACTCTTAGACTACTGACAATCGAATAAGAAATTCAGAGTTTCTGATATATATATATATATATATATATATATATATATATATATATATATATATATATATATATATATATATATATATATATATATATATATATATATATATATATATATATATATATATATATATATATATATATATACCTTTTTCTTTGCCAAAAAATTTGCATAAAAGACCTAAATTGTTTTCAATGAGAGCTCTTTTAACGATGTTGGAAGGATCTGAGAACATTTTGGCCAGTTTTTGCTGAATGATATCATGAAGAGAATCAATTTGGGTGTCAGGAGAATAATCGGGACAATGTTCAGAACAGTATATAAGAAATCTATAACAAGCATTTAAAAACAGAATTATAATTAAGGATAATATGTAGTTAGGTAAAAATGTTATCGCTATAATAGATAATTTTTATAACAACAAATTTATAAATCAATATATAGGTTAAAAATAAATCAATTTCGATCTTTTCGATCTCACTGATCTTTGCATCAAAGACTTCACTAATACCATTCATATGTTCCTGACACCGTTAATTTAATTAAACATATAATACTAAAAAGCTTCTACGAATTATGGCTTAACTTTATTTTTATAATGATGTACTAAACTAAATCTAATATATATATATATATATATATATATATATATATATATATATATATATATATATATATATATATATATATATATATATATATATATATATATATATATATATATATATATATATATATATATATATTACTAACTTTAATGCTGCATCAGCAATGGTTGATATATTTGATGCATCTGCCTGGCGAACAATGACAGCTGGATCAGATGATATCTGAGAAAATATTTTTTATTTTCAAATTCTGTACATTAAAATGCCACTATGTAAATGCAACTAAAAGTTTTTATATATTATATATAATATATATATATATATATATATATATATATATATATATATATATATATATATATATATATATATATATATATATATATATATATATATATATATATATATATATATATATATATATATAATAGTTAAAAATTACTAAAACCGAGACTAATTTTTATGTAAACTTTAAAACCACTAAAACTTATGAGGAAGAAGACATTTTGGATCAAGACTCTGTCGGAACCATCATTTAGGTCAGAGGAGAAACTGAATTTTTTAGACTTTTATAGCAATAATATTTTCTATGATCTAATTAGAGATACGAGAAAGATCTGAGCTCCGTTGTTCCAAAGCCATCTTCCAAACATCAATCATTTGTCGATGAGTGGAATGTCATACAAAGTGAAAGGACTAGTGAAGGATAGAGGGGTTGGTATAAATGTGGAAAAAGAGATGAAGTGAGGTATAGATTATGAGAATTAGAAAAGGAATTGGGGATAGCACAGAACTCTTAGAGACACCACTATTGAAAGTTTAAAAAGGTGAACAATGGCCGTCTGAAGCAGCAGCAGCAACAACCGGAACCGGAAAGGAAATCAGGGGAGGCAGATACAGAAAATTAAGACTGTTAGAGATTAAAGCTCTTTACCAGACTCTATAGAACTACAAAATTTCGATACGTACAGAGATAAATCAAACGATTCACTGGTGTGTGGGGGGAAGAGAGAGAGAAAAATCACAAATCAAGCATTCCTTTAGGAAGTCAAACTGACGATTTAAGATGTTTAGAAAGAATAAAGGCTACAGGTACATTACGATAGGGGTTTCCCTTTATCGGTACAAGATTAAAGAATAAATTCCCTGAAGGAATAAAGATAATAGTCAGAAACGAAACATTTTAGCAAGGCAGGGTGCAAATTTGAAAAAACAAGTTTTGAGGACCACAGTAGGTCTAAGAAGGAATATCTTAAGGACCATAAGCGCTAGTATTACTCCCAGTGTTTGATAAGATCATATTCATGAAGTAATTACATTATTAAACATAAATAAGTTAGAAGAGCGTGGAGAAGGAAGTATTAGCTACGGAATCGTTTCATGTATGTTTTATGTGTTTTCATATGTGTTAAATTCGTATAAAAGTTGAATTAGAGCAGAGTCATTTCCAAGCTATCTACCTGCCAGGGGTATATTGTTTACCAGAGTTATTTTTAATTTTAAATGAAAGAATCAAATTCATTTTTGCCATCTTCAAAATGCGAAATGACTCATCTTTTACTTCTGTAATTTTTAGTGATTTAACTCGTCTTTTAAATTTTATAGCTCTGGCTCAGAACCAGAATAATAATAAAAAATCTTTTAACTGATAAAAATATCTCTCAGATACTTACCTCATTCAAAGGGGGAAGAATGTATTCAGGAAAAATATTGTATTCTGATCTTGGCACTGCATTGACCAACTTCAAACAATGGGCTAAAGTATAAATTGATTCCGCCCTGACCCGAGGCTCCGAATCCTTCATAAGATTAAACTAGAAAAATAAAATATAAATCAAAAGTAGAAAATATTTGGCATTAATTACACAGGTTATGTACGCTTGATAGGAGGCCCAAGTCATCTGGAAATTCCAGCGACCAAGAGCGTGGTTACGAATCCAAATGCTCGGGCCTTCTGCACAAGTTTAGAGAGTGTGGTTTTTGTACTGGAAAAAGGAGTTTTGCTGTAAATATTATTGTTTTTAGTGATGTGCGGATATTGATATTATTGAAATAATACACTCTGCAGTAAAATGTAATTTATAAATTACATAAAATCTCCAACAAAATATCAACTTTTATGTTCATTCTATATATATATATATATATATATATATATATATATATATATATATATATATATATATATATATATATATATATATATATATATATATATATATATATATATATATATATATATATATATATATATATATATATATATATATATATATATATATATATATATATATATATATATATATATATATAAGTGCCGAGGTGAAAGCAGTTCATTAGAGTGAGTAAAGTCAAATAATCATGTGAGAATAAATACATTTTGTTCAATTTCTAACATTTGAATTACACACAATAGCAAAACATATAAATTAGATAAATTAACATTTCCGATCAATTAACAATGCACAACACACTTTACGATTTGACTGCTCAGAGGATATAAATATAGTACCGAATATTATAAGTAAACTATTTATAAAAAAAAAACATTCAACTTTTTAAAGTTTTAAATTTTCATCACATTAAACAGTTTAAAAGAATGTCTCATATATACAAAATATTAAGAAATTTTTTTGATTACTATTAAAAGTAGGCTACAAAATCAATACATAATACTCACTATATAAGGAAGAATTCTATCTAGTAAGATATCGTTCGGAGCGTATTCCGATAGCCCTTTAAATAATTCCAAGGTCGTTAATTTTGAACTAGGATACTGCAATGCACTGAAAAAAATAAGACTTACTCTCTCTAAGAGATTCACTGATATCAGATTTAGAAACATGAAAAATTCTTTTAAAATATATTCCACTGAAATTTCTATCGTGTACTAAGGTTTGGTGTACAATTAAATAAAGAGCATATTTCTAATTTGTGTAGCTTTACAATAAGGTTATTTAATTAAATTCAATTGGAATTGTCAGTCTCTAGGAAATTTACCGTAAAATACACTAGTTAATTACGAAATTGATACCAAATATAAATCGAAATATATATATATATATATATATATATATATATATATATATATATATATATATATATATATATATATATATATATATATATATTATATATATATATATATATATATAATATATTTTTTTTTTTTTTTTTTATTTTTATTTTATATATTTATATATATATATATATATATATATATATATATATATATATATATATATATATATATATATATATATAATATATATATATATATATATATATATATATATATATATATATATATATAAAGGGTCTCCCACCCGCTCTTGGCCACGGATGTGGGTCTATAGATATCGAAGTACTCGTCCTATGAACATCTTCTATGGGTTCGTAAATAATTTGGATGACAAAGAACTCTGTCCTGACTATTTTCAGAATGATGGCGTTGCTTGCCACACGTACGTCAGTATGTACAAAATTGAGTCCTTCTTTGAAGATCGGGTCATTTCCAAGGGACTTTGACCACCAAGGTGGCCTAACCTTACACAGCTGGATTTCTTTATATGGGGCATGATGAAAGAGAAATTGTTGTTCTTGCTGTTAATATAATATAGCAACAAGCCACGTACTCTCATGCAACTGAAAGACGCCATTCGACAGGCATCAATTGACGCTGTGACTCCCAATATGTTGGTGACAACCTTTCGAAATAGGGAAAAGCGTGTACAGGCATGCCTTGATTGCTAATGGCGATCACTCCCAACACTTGTTACGATGTCAGAGAGATTCTCACAAATGGTTTGTTGGTAGCAAATTTTATTAGTTTATGATCAGTACTTTAATATCTATAAGCACATATCTGAGGCTGAAAGCGAGTCGGGCACACCCTATATATATATATATATATATATATATATTATATATATATATATATATAATATATATATATATATATATATATATATATATATATATATATATATATATATATATATATATATATATATATATATATATATAAATTTTTTTTTTACAACTTGAATCCAGTAGCCTTGCCGCAAAAGAATGATTTGATATATGACAAACTCCACTACCTCATTCTCCAAAACACAAAACACTTATATAATAGATTATGGAACATGCAGTAATATATATATTTCAAGTACATGTTCCAAGTATTACACTAACATTTACCAAATTTTAGTGTTAGTATTTACATTCAGAATATTATACATTCTAATGTTACATGTTCCAAGTATTACACTAACATTTACCAAATTTTAGTGTTAGTATTTACATTCAGAATATTATACATTCTAATGTTACATGTTCCAAGTATTACACTAACATTTAACAAACGTTTAGTATTTACATTCTAATGAGTGCATATTTCTCCAACATTATATTGGAAATATTCTACAGCTTGGTTAAAATATAGACAATGTAGGCTACATTTCTACTATACATTAGATCCTAATTTTCGATTAAAGTTTCTACTCACCGAACGCAAGATGCGATTAATGATATTACAACTACTATTGATTCATTTTGTGATGATTTGTCAGTATTTTTTTCATCAGCCTCTTCAATGTGTCTTGAACTATCGTACATTTTCTTTAATTCTAACGCTTCTATTAAATGTGGCAAAGATTCTTTGATTTCTATATAATTAATATATTAATAATATATATATATATATATATATATATATATATATATATATATATATATATATATATATATATATATATATATATATATATATATATATATATATATATATATATAATATATATAATATATGATATATACATAAAAAGACTAATGAAACAGAATGTTCCTCATAGAACTGCCTTTTAATTTTTCCTTTTTTATGCAGCTATATAGATAATGACATTGCAGTTTGTACTATGCAAAAGTAGTTAATTTAAAATTTAAGGCCAATCAGAAGCTTCTTTTAAACTTTTTCAACCAAAAAGTACAATAGATTGGTTGCCATGCCAACTGAATTCCAAGGAAGATTTCTTGTCCTTGTTCAAATAAATGGTGAAAAAAATCCAAAATACTTATAGTAACGATACCACAACTTTAAAAAGGAGAAAAAAATTGCCTTCCTCATTAAAAAAAAAAAAAAAGCCCTAATTTTTAATAACAACCAAAGTTATTCAGTTTCAAAACTTTTTATTTTTTTTTAAATTCTCCAAATTAAAAGCTCAACATAACTACAGATTTCTAATTCTTAGATGTTAGACTTTTATGTTAAGTACTCCAGCATATTTGCAAATCCTAATTGCCAACTAAATATACTGATTTAGATTCAAACACGTATATTATGAGAAGTATTAAATCCCTGAAGATACCCTCAATTTTGGTAATGAAAATAAAGTTGGAAATAAGTATGGATAAGTATTACCTCTACAGTTGCTAACCTTATAATAAACAGAACTTTCTGGAAGATAATAATTTAGTTATTGAATATACTCAAATCATCATTTTCAGTTAAGACAATCAACATGAATTATATTTCTATATTTTACTTAATAGCATCAAATCTACGATAATTTTAACTGAAACTATAATACAAACTTTGAGCCTCAATTTATCAAACATCAACAAAAGTATGAATAAATATCAACTTTATAATTTGCAAAACTGAGTTAAAAAATAAAACAATGATCCATTGTAGTAATATTTAAATGTTATTTTTTTAACTTACACTTTAATCCTTTCATCAGCTGTTAGTGCAGGAGAGCGAGAAAACTGCAAAAAGAAACTTACGAAGTAATCGTAAAAATAGTTTGGAAATAGATTTCCTCTTTCTTCCTTTAAGTAAGCCTCTGCAGATCCACGTTCCGATGGGTCCTTTTTTATCATTTGTTCCACCATACTCTGAGAATAAATAATGGAGAATTTATTCCACTTTTAAGATATGAACAGCGTAGTTAAATCCAACCTGACTAAAAATTATTACTTAAAACATGAAAATTTTAAAGATATCAAAAAGATAAAATATAAAAAAAAAGCAATAAAAACATCTTGTTTTTGAAAGAGAAACAATGATATCTCTCTCAAAAAGATCATAAGAAAAGGAAATAAGAATATCAAGCGCAGTGGAAATTTGGGATGTACGCTTTATAAGAAACATGTTTTAGTGTGGAAAATTATGTCTAATTGGTACATCAGTGAAATTAGTTTTTGAGTTAACAAAAGACTTTTCTTCCCATATATATATATATATATATATATATATATATATATATATATATATATATATATATATATATATATATATATATATATATATATATATATATATATATATATATATATATATATCACCACCTCTCATGGGCATAACCACATTCAAGGTGTGAGCTGTGAGCACAAAATAAAAATAATAGCATCAAGAATAAATATCATACGATCCCTATCTCACACAGATTTAAAGGTAAGTAGAGAAACGAGCCTTAAAGTGAGAAAGATAAGTTCGGCAGGAAACACAGAAGATAAAAAAGAATTTCACACAACATAAATCGCTGGAAAGAATTTAGTACCACAAAAGGAGACATGGAGTTGCCAATGTCCACAAAAAATGAATGTGCAGACATTGCATCCCTTATGCAAAGAGGGAGTCGTAAGGAGATGGTACACAAGTGGTCAGTTCCCTTAAGAACTTGCTGTAGTATCTATAGCAAAGAGAAAGAGACAAAGCACGAACACTGAGTACCAAAGATAGAAGATCAAGAGAACTGGAAAGTATAAAACAGTTTATAAGCCTTTTTTTTGCATTTGACCCGAACATATTAAAAAAAAAACTGGTCAAACTTGAGCCACCCTAGAAATACAAGGTTGGATGAGACCCTTCTATAGTTGCAGTAACTGAAAAGAGTAAAAAAAAAAATAAACTCGGTCTAAACAGAAATCCAAGCTATATATATATATATATATATATATATATATATATATATATATATATATATATATATATATATATATATATATATATATATATATATATATATATATATATATATATATATATATATATATATATATATAAAAGTGTTATTTTTTACCCTTGCTCGACTATCCGTAATTTTATCTAAAACTTCTGTTGGATAGTAATGATTTGATCTGTATTGAAGGAGTTGCATCAGATTGAAGGGGCATAAGCCTTCTGTAAATAGTTCTGCCAATACACACCTTATAAAAAAAAAATTATAAACAAAATCAGAAAACAATTAAAAATTATATTTTAACAGTGCAACCTTCTTCTCAAAACTATATTAAATATATTAAGAGTTGAAATCACTTTACACTCACACAAAGGAAAAATGATTTAAATGGCCAATAACCTTTTTTCATGAAATTTATAAACTTCAATGTCATTTTAACAGTAATTTTATTTAACGATTATTTCTGATTCTATTATTTTCAATTCTTGTGTATATTTCAACTGCAGATCAATCTTAATCACATAAACACATATATTTGCTAAATCACTGACCGAACTGTAACAATTTTTAAGTACTCCAATAAATTAAAAGTTTAATTTCTTTCTTTCTTTGTTACAATAAATCTAAAAATTAAAAAAATAGTATTTATGCTACGAGTATCTACCATTCTTGATACTCAAAGTTTACAATATAATTACTTTCATTCGTAGTTAGATCCCTAATTTATTTTTAATAAATTTTAATAATTTAAGATATATATATATATATATATATATATATATATATATATATATATATATATATATATATATATATATATATATATATATATATATATATATATATATATATATACTAATTATAGATTGAGAAATGCTTACCCTAGGGAAAACATGTCCATTTCGGGAGTTAGAAATGCTTCATCTTCTTGGGGAGGCTTCAATACAAATTTTATTAAATTATAAAATATTATATATATATATATATATATATATATATATTATATTATATATATATATATATATATATAATATATATATATATATATATATATATATAATATATATATATATAATATATTAAATATATATATAATATAAATAATATATATATATATATTTATAATATATTATATATATATATATATATATTATATATATATATATATATATATATATATATATATATATATATATATATATATATATATATATATATATATATATATATATATATAATATAATAGAAGGAATAAATAAGTTTGCAGTATTATGATTAATCGTACAGGGTTAAAACCTAACTTCCTTAGACACTTCTGGATAGCAGTTAAAAGAAGGAAACGTTTTTAATTGTATTCATTTTATACCCCTTTCATTTCGTAAATTCCCACGTCTACCTTAACTTATGAAAGCCTTTGAGGTATTCAGTGGAATTTTACCAACTTTACATTTTAGATTAAAAATAAATTTTTACATCGGCACATCAGTTAAAACAAAGAAACATTTTATAAAGGTTTATTTTGTATCACTTTTATGTCGTAATTTCAACTCTTTTAAGTTAATTTAAGCACATGTTTAAATTACCCCCATGGTAAAATTTTAAAAATATTACATTTAGGTTTAATATTAAAGCGTAGACTTATATTGGTGCATAAACAAACAAACATTCATTTTTTTTACCACTTTCATGCCATAATCTCAATTTCTGGGTTAATTTAAACAAATGTTAAAGGTATCTCTTCTGTAGAATTCTAAACAATTTACATTTGGGCTGAATATGAAAGCGTAGACGTACGTAGGTAGTACGTCGGTATGTCAGTTAAAACAAACATTTTTAAAAATAATATTCCTTTTGTACTACTTTTATGTCGTAATTTCAATTCCAACAATAATTTAAACACGTAGTTAAAGGTACCTTCTCATTAGAATTTAAAAAATTTTATGTTCAGGGTTAATATTAAGGAGTAGAAGTTAATTTTTATTTTGAACCATTTTTATTACATAATTTCAAGTCCTATGTGCGTTTAACATATGCTTATTGTACTCAGCAGAATTCTAAACATTTCACATTCAGCTTAATATTAAAGTATAATAAGTATATCAGGATTTGAAATACAACAAATAGAGATATATTTTTCAAAGTCAATTCATTTTGTATCGCTTTCATGCCATAAGTTCAACTACTACGTTAATTTAAGCGACTTTATAAGCTACCTACAGGGTAACACCTTAAAAACTTCATATTCAGGCTTAATATAAAATAATCGACTTCCATAAGTACATCGTTATATCAGTGCAAACAAAGAAACAGTTTTAAAAAAATAACATTTCATTTTATATACATTTTCACGTAATAATTTCAAAAACCTACTTTAACTAAAGCAAGTGTTTAAGGTATCTCTTCTGTAGAATTTTAAAAAATTTAATTCAGGATTAATATCAAGGAAAGATTAACTTTAAAATAACTTAACACTCTTTGTGCGCTGTATATGCAGACGTAAGGTAATAGAAAAGATTTCAGTGTGAGTTTTTTCCAGATGAAAAATAAGGGATAAGAATCACCTGGAAAAATGAATGTCCGAAACTGACAAATGGGAAATGAGAGCAAAAAATGAATATAAATACAATTTACTTAATTTTTGGTCAATTTTGAAAAAAATTACAAAGTTACAAGTTAAGGTTATTTAACTATATAAGAAATGCACTAGGTACTCAAACAATTTGAATGACTGTCTTGCATTTTAAATGTATTCCATAAGAGAAATGGTAACTAAAGACAAATGATTTAAAAAAGATACGAATAAACAAGACAGGCTAAAGTGACAGATCAGTGAACTTTGAAATATCACATTCGATATATATAGAAGTATGATTTTCATAAATGGAAAATTAATTATTTGAAAGTTCTTAGATTCGCTTGTACTAAAAAAAAAAATAAAAAATGAGGAGTGGAAAAGAAAAGCTTTCTCAAAACATTTGGGAGGAAGGGAAGGGGGGGGGGAGGCACTTAATTTAAGCCATTCACAAGATATTACCAATGAAGCAACCATAAGCTATGGCTCCAAAGGTCACCTTTTTGTTTAAAATTCTCTTCTGAACACACACTCACTGCTTCAAGGTGACGGGTGAACGAAGGAGCATATACAATGCTTTTTCCAAAAGATGATCTTACCCAATTATTTACAGTAATTTAAATGATAGGTTGAGTCAACCTCGAAAATCTATAATGAGACCTCCCACTTGTTTATCCAAATTTAATGCATATTAAATTTGGATATGAAGTAAATGTACAAAGAGAGGAAGGTAAAGATAGAAAAGAGAAATGGCAAATATTAATGATGTTTAATAAATAAAGGAAAAATGTATGTGAAAAAGGGGACAAATACGAAAGACAAAGTACAATTGAACATTGAAAAAATGTGAATTGTTAAAGTTTTTTTTTTATTAAATTTTGCTCGAGTTAATAGCGAAAATAGCATAAAACTATCACGTCATTAAAAATCTATATTAAGTAACTTTAGAGCTAACAGTAAAAAGGCTAAGAAATGCTACTATTCAAGTAAGTTATATGAATATAACTCGAAAAAGCTGACGAGAGAAGGAAATTGGGAACGAATCAGTGCTATTTATCTATGGATAAAAAATTGGAAGTAAACCCTAATACAAAAATCTTTGTTAATACTCATAACTAAATCTTCTCCATTACCTTTCAGGAGCAATGTGACAAACTCTTCTTCTGGAAGTATCAAAAAAATAAGTGAAATGAGTTGGGTTATCTTCTGGTAACAGAACTGGTTTGTAGGAAGCAAAATCAGTAAGAATCAACCATGACCATGAAGTTACCAATATATTTTCTAACTTAATATCTCCATGATATATCTGCAATTTATAAACTAAAATACTTAGGGATATATATATATATATATATATATATATATATATATATATATATATATATATATATATATATATATATATGCTGATGTTAGGTAGTAAACCTACATATTAGTAATAGGTTAAAAATAGCAACATTTTCAACTACTACTACTACTACATATTTATCTATATCATTTATTTCAAAAGTTATATATATATATATATATATATATATATATATATATATATATATATATATATATATATATATATATATATATATATATATATATATATATATATATATATATATATATATATATATAAATTTAATATACCTTTTGCCTATGACACTGTTCTAAAGCACTTAGAAGTTGAAATGCAAGCCACTTCTTTTCAATAGGAGCAAGGAATGGTCGGGTAGAAATTCTATCGTAAAGACTGATTTTTAAATACGGCCTCATAATAAAAGCTACTCTTTCTGTTAACTCGACCCTTTTGTATGGTAAGCAATTGTAAGAAGGAAGAAGTTTATTCGCAATTTCATCTATTTTTATCTTTTCTTCTAAAAGGGGTAATGTTGGGTCCTGAATAACAAATATTTTAACAACAACTGGTCCTTTTTCTGATAAGCACATTACAACTTTCAAAAATCTTGTGCTTCCCAAACTGAAATAAATAAATATATTTATTACTATTATATATATATATATATATATATATATATATATATATATATATATATATATATATATATATATATATATATATATATATATATATATATATATACTATTACATATTGGAAATAAAATAATTAATTCAATAATATGAAAACTATGATAACAATGTACCAGAGCAATTCATTACTTACTTTTTCTTAAATTCTAGCTCTTTAGAACGGCTACTTAAATCAGCAAGATAATTTTCTGCAGACAGAGGATGACTAGGTGCAACTCCAGATAGTTGATTCCCCATTTTTATGTTACTTAACTTCAATTAGTCTATACTATGAGAAATAAATATTTAGACAAATAAACAAAAAAGGACTTTTCATATACATGCACACATTAAAAGTAAAATGACTTAAAAGACTATGTATTTAAAATGAGTATTAATATTTTATTGATAATCTGAATTCATATTAATTGTTTATTATAATATTTGAATTTAACTTTATCATCTTAAAGGCATTGTTTCTCTCCTTAAATACTTAAACAGGACAATGGTGGTGAGGTTTGAATTTTTTTTTTTTTTTTTGAATATATATATATATATATATATATATATATATATATATATATATATATATATATATATATATATATATATATATATATATATATATATATATATATATATATATATATATATATATATTAATCAGAATTACTAAATTACTAACTACCAAAAAGAAAAATTTACAATGAAACTTACAAATAACAGTAACGTAGCAGGTAATCCAATGTTCTATGCCTAACAATTTGGTAAGAATAATGAACAAGTTTTTAAAAACTTATTTCTGAAATATTTAATCATGGGCTGTGTAATGAAACTTTAATTAGTAATAGTTTAATTTTTTTTACTTAACACATCAGTCACTCAAGAAGTGGAGAAAAAATAAAAATACCTCCACCCTAATTTGACTCAATGAAGTATTGTCATGCGTGTCTGAACTTTTAACACTAACTACAACTGATAATCTTCGTAAAAAGTTTTGATTCCTTTAGATATATTTGAACTAAACTTTAATAAAGTGGAAAAAAAACCAAAAAAAACCAGCATTTGGTTTGTGATGAATTTCCTTGTGAAGACTTTCTTTATCCTTTCTTTTAGTGTGGCTACAGCGTAAGTTCTTTCATAGTTCAGGAATACTATAATAAAGAGATAATAAATTTAAAAAAATCATTTTTATATCAATTAATATACAGCTATCAAATCACTAGAATTTTCTCTCTAGAAACTTTAAAGCACTCAATGATGTACGTACATATGAAACTATTGGCTCCTTTGAATTCAGTCACCAGAGAAACTTGGAAAAACTTTCAACACAATGTTTACTAAGTTAAATATATTTCCTATGAAACCTGTAGGAATAGAAAAATGTCATTATATATGTTTTAAAAAATCATTTAATGCAATTATAAATACAAGAAAAGAACAAAAGTAGAAAATGTTAATTGTATAAACAATATACGAAATTATCTTATATTTCAATTTAAATTTTTCCACAGGTAATAAAAATAAATTCTTTTTAATTTCAGATTTCATTAATAGAATATTAAAATGTTTAGAGTCAAAAGATTATTGCCAGTTATAAGTTAGCTAGATTCCAAAATAAACAATACAATTCTAATTTAACAATTAAATATCTGACAAACTTAGCAAATGGTTGTTACTCTTGTGTTCACCATTTTAAAGTTACCTAAAATAAAGACTATTTCAAATAAACTTTGTTTCAAATAAAATATTATTTGCAGTTGATATTATATATTAAATTTTAATCTGAAATTTTTAAATTAATAGACCCTTTTGAACAAAAGAATTTTTCAAGTCAGAACTAACCCTTCAATGATCCTCTTTTTCTATTTTTTTTTTAAATGGGTAGCTGGCTATGTTAATTATCCAGCAATAGTTGTCAATGATTAAAATGCTATTTAAGTTACAATGTACATCAAAAGTAAAAGCAAACAGTTACCATCATTAAATATCTATATATATATATATATATATATATATATATATATATATATATATATATATATATATATATATATATATATATATATATATATATATATATATAAGGTAATGTTAGTTACAGTCTGCTAACACTCTTGCAGACTAAATTTTTTCATTAAACTTCAAAGTTTAAGTTTGTTATAGGGGAATCGAACCTGAGCCCTATAGCACAAAAGCATAGAATTTTACCTCTACGCTACTGGTGGTTCAAAAAGGAAATCCAAAGAGGAGGCTTAAAGAATATTAAATCACCTCTGGTGGGGAAAGGCCAGAGGCCTACTAAAATTCCACCAGAGTTAGGGAGAAAGTCAGGAACATGGTCAAATTAAAGGCTGACATGGCCTGATACACAGCGTTTGAAGGTGTATAAGTCATAGGAAGTTGGGAAAATAGATGAAGGAAGAGTGTTCCAGATAATACAAGTAGAGTACATGTAAGATTGAGCATAGTGGTTAAGTTTGGGGTCAGAGAGTTTGGAAGAGAAAGGATGAGACTGTGTAGAAAGACAAGTCGCATGAGCCCTTCTCAATGGAGGAGGTGTGCGATGAGAGAGTTCAGAAGAGCAGTGTCTATTGTAATAGCGATAGTATAGAGACAGTAATGCAACAATTCAATGGGCAGAAAGACTGGAGAGAATTAGTGAGAGCAGGAGAGTTGATAAGGCAAAAAGCCCTAGACTCCATCTTTTCTAAGAGAGCTGTATGAGTGGAACCACCCCAGATGTGTGAGGCGTACTCCATACAGGGGCGAACATCCCTATACAGAGCAAGCAACTGGGGTGGAGTGAAGAAATGCTGTAGGCGCCTCAGAATACCCAACCTCTTAGAAGCTTATTTAGAAAGAGAAATTATGTGATCTTTCCACGAAAGATCACAAGAAATAGAAACACCAAGAATATTAAGGAGAGATGAAGGTTTGAGTTGAGTGTTTTTGAAGAAGATATCATAATTGTGTGGAAGATTGTGTTGGGTAGAGAGATGGAGGAATTGAGTTTTTTGGGCATTGAAAAGACCATGTTTTCTCTGCCCCAATTTGAAATGCGAGATTGAAAGAGGTTAGCTGCTCCAAGTCCACCCTCCTTGAGTCTATTAACTGTTGTTTGGATGGGCACCTTTCAATATGAAAAGATTAATGAAGGGTGGAGTCATCAGCATAGGAGTGAGCATATCTATGTCCTTTCTTAAATGTTGAGCCCAAACTTGTGCAGAATACTCTAATGCTGGCTATTATATAGCTTGCTTATAACCTCTTTGCTCTTGTAAACTACATTGTCCATCTTATTAGTTTCTCTTGCAAACAATGATCTTCCCTCTATTACTTCACCATTATCAAACCTTCATCTTTCCTCAATATCCTCTGTGTTTTTCTTTTCTCTGACCTTTCTTTACAATGGATCGTGATCTGTGAACATTGGATTGATTAGTTTTCACTGATCTGGAATTGTAATATAATGTTGCACATAAAATCAAGGAAATAGTATATACTACTGTTATCTGTTGTTAAATCAAATATATACGTTTTTTTATGTACTACATGCTATTCATATATTTTCAAGACATATTTATTAAATAAGATACTTAAAAATGTTTATTCTATGATTTTTTTCAAAAATGTTTTTCCAGCAATGCAATTACAAAATTCACATGCTGGATTAAAATTAAAGACAATTATTTTTATTGTTTAAATTAATTTTATAAACATATCGATCATAGTATAAGGTATCGATATTTTTAAAAATATTTTTCATAGACTTAAGAATTCGGGAATCGGGATACTCAATTACTCCAAAGTTTACCATATGATTACTCATAGTGTCGAGGTATAAACATTCTTTAGTAATGAAATTGAATAATAAATTTGTTGTAAAATAATTATGACGTAATCACTTGATCAATTTTAAATAAACGATGCAAATCAATGCCATCTAAAATTAAAGTCGTTGTGTAAATTCATCAAGAAATACTATAGAAAATACGATTATGATGATGGTAGTGACGTCACTCAAAATTTTAGTCTACCGAAATTGTTTCAAAGTTTGCAACATTTAAATCAATTGACAAAAATCATAGACTAAAAATTGCTTGAAATCACGTATACGTTTACAGATCATTTAAAGACTTTAAAATACTGTATTTCATTACTTAGTATATATTTACTTTGATGGTGTATTAATATCGTATATATCTTAAGAAATCTATATAGCTTAAAAAATATATATAGCCTAAGAAATCTATATAGTATCATGAAAGTATAGATAAAGTAATGAAATCAATAGCAGTTTTACCAGCCATAAGTTATGACGTAGGTTCCAGCTTTCAAGGCTTACTACTTCTCAAACTTAAATAAATGAAGAAACATGGTGGTGATATGTCCCATTTACAAAGTGTCAAATTGGAAGTTGCTAGATTTAAATCAACTGACCAATCAAAGACTGAAATTGCTTCGAATTTCGTCATCATAACTTACAAAGTATCGTTATCCAAACTTTTAAAACCTTGTATTTCATTACTTATTTATACCGTGTCTATACTTTGAAATTTAATAAATGGGGAGGAAAAAAAAAGTTTTAACCAATATATCGATACTTTTCCATCAGCATAGACCAATGTCCATCAGTATAGAATTCTCGATATTTTTTGGAGTATGTTCGATTATCGATAATATCGATATTTTTATAAAATTCCGTATTAAATATATATATATATATATATAATATATATATATATATATATATATATAATATATTATATATATATAATATATATATATATATATATATATAATATATATATATAATATATAATACAAGCTCAAATGGAGGAATGTTTTCTAAAAAAAAAAATGGAAAATACCCCATATCTTAGAAATGGAAAAGTAGTCGACAATATCATCATCACTCACGGGTCGGGGGGTACGGGGGGCAGAGCCCCCCTTAGACATACCCTGGGTATAATACCCAGTTTAAGTTTTTTAGCCCAAAAAATGGCTTAAAAAACAATTTTTTTGAACATCTTACTTTGAACCCCAGTAAAAATTTTGTGGATCCTCAAACTGCACCTTACACTCAAAATATAGGGGCTACATGGAGTTTACTTAAATATAAAAATTAAAAAATATATATATATATTTATATATTTTTTTATTATTTTTATTTTTTATTTTTTTTTTTTTTTCCAGAAAACATTCCTCCATTTGAGCTTGAACCATATATATATATATATATATATATATATATATATATAATATATATATATATATATATATATATATATATATATATATATATATATATATATATATATATATATATATATATATATATATATATATATATATATATATATATATATATATATATATATATATATATATATATATATATATATATATAATATTAATTTTTTAATACATAAATTTTTTTGATATTTTTCATAGACTTATCGATAGATTGAACACACCCAAAAAAATATTGAGGATTCTATATTGAGGAAAAGTATAAAATGCATATTTATATATATTTATACTGTGTCGGCTGTGTCGATATTCGATACTCACTAATAATGAGACTGAGTCAGTGTACTAATAAAAAACTCTGTTACCTGTTCTGAAATTATTTTTTTATGCTGTTGTAAATACCAATCAGAATGTTAATAATATTAATGTATTTTTTGTGTTAATAAGGATTATTGAAAAAATATAGTTTTATGTATATATAAACTCATGAACATAAGAGAATAAGACAGAAACTGTAGTGGCATAGCTATCATCTGTAGTGAAAAGAAGTGTGGTGTCATTCCATGGTCATTCATCTCCTTTGGCTCGTTTATTTTTATTTTTATCGTAATTTGCATTAAATGAACTGATAACTAGGGATTGGATAGAGCTGCATGTATTATTAAAATTATTATTTGTTTCAACTGTGCCAGTCTCGTTACCCCCGTTAGCAACGTGTGGCTTCTGTCTCTTTTTCTAATGTTCTAAAAGATTGTCAAAAATATCCACAATAAAGTATGTGCACGGGATTCAAATGAATCCTACCACCATATCTAACATAAACAATAATTAGAAGATATATAGACCTATTAAGTCTGTCCTGGTCAAAAATGCAATAGTTAAATCCATCATACAATTAATCAACTGTTATATATTTTATCTGGTTTTAAATTGCTATACATAAAACTTAGAATAACCACCTATTTCAAAATCCTAATATTTACATTTCCATCTAACAAAATTTTGTAGTATTTATACTGTTGTTAATTATAATAAAGTTCAAATACTTATGAAGACATGATTCTCAGTTGTAGTATGTTTTTGGGTATATTATTTTTTTGGTATATATCTATTTACCTTATTATTATTGTTTTGCTATTATTATTAATTATTATTATTTATTCAACTGAACAAAATACGGAAACAGGACCTTGGCCTGAGAAAATAGAAATTCTTCCAACACTTCCTGAGGCTCCTAGAGTCTTCAAGCATTGGTTGTATGTTTACTTGTTTTAAAGAAACTAGTCCTCAGAGAATGCTTACTTGGGGTTATTGGCGAACTCTTTATCTTCAGAGAAATTTGATATTATCATTAACTGTCCTACTTTTGATGAAGCCTTGGAAACACTTAAAGATGCATTTATTAGGCCTGCTAATGAAGTTGTCACTTGGCATCATTTGTCTCCATGAAAACAAACCTCTAATGAGACTATTGATGAATATCTGAGAGCTCTCTGTAAACTAAGCATAGATTGCAACTTTCTATCTGTTTCTATTGAAGAGTATATAGAAATGAATATATTAGAGATACTTTCAAAATGGGTTTAAACTCAACAGATTAGGACTAGACTCTTAGAAAATGTCTTTGGATTTCACTAATGCTGTTAACCAGGCAAGAAGTTTGGAGATTACTGTTAGAGGTTTTCATTCTTATTAGGGGAGTTGAGACATTTCATGCTCTGCTCAAGTTATTAAATCAGAGGAACCTAAAGTTGCTACTGACTAACATAAGAGAATAAGACAGACTACTACTGAAAAATGTATGTGCAGACTCTGATTCCAACACTAGAAAAATTCAATATTATTTCTGTTGGGGGTGATTGTCATCCTCACTCTACATGTCCAGCTTGAAATGATACCTGTCGAAAATGTCAGAAACTCGGACATTATGCCACAGTATGTATTTGAAAAACTGGCAATGCTGTTTCTTCTTTTTCAGTACTTGCCTGTCTTCCTGATGTCCTTAAGTCTTTTATAGATGTGACTGAATGGTGAGATTATTAATAGAATAGCAACTAAGCAACTAAATCAAGAAAATTCAGAGTCAAAGATTTTTACTTCATCAGATCCAAAATTAATCAGTTATTGCCTGGGATATAATTGAGAACAGTCAATCCCCAATGGAGAGCGCAAGTTTTAATTGTCAATCAACGAAACCAAAAGGAGTCTTGTAATTGATTACTCTCAAACTATTAACAAGTTTACTTATCTTGATGCCTATCCTCTACCTAGTATTGATGATTTAGTAAATAAAATAGCCAATTATAAATTTTTCAGCACCATAGATTTTAAAAGTGCTTATCACTTGGTTCCTCTGTTGAAAGAAGAAAGACATTATACTGCTTTTGAAGCGAATGGACGATGACTATATCAATTTAAGAGATTAAGTTTTGGGTTAACGAACGGAGTAGCTTGCTTTCAGAGAATTATGGATGAAATTATACGCAACTATAATCTTTCAGGAACTTACGTCTATCTTGATGATGTGACTATTTGTGGAATTACTAAAGAAGAACATGACAAGGAATCTGTTGAAATTCTTTGAAGTGACGAAACTCTTAAACATGACCCTTAATGATGACAAATGTCTTTATTCTGTTGAATCTATGCGTTTTCTTGGATATGAAGGTACGATTTAACAAACTAAGACCAGATCCAGAACGACTTGAACCTTTAAAACATATGCCTCTGCCTGACACTAAAAGAAGGTCTCTCTCGTCTTATAGGATTGTTTGCTTACTACTCCCGGTGGATTCCTCGTTATTCAGAAAGAATTCGACCATTAATTGATGCCTCCTTGCCTTTGAATGAACGTGCAAGGGTGGCTGACTCTGACTTAAAAGAGGCTATTCTTACTTTGGTAAAAATGAAGATAGATGATTATCTCCCTTTTACAATGGAAACTGATGCTTCTGAAGCTGCCATTGGAGCTACTCTGAGTCAGGAAGGAGGTTCTGAAGCATTTTATTCAGGATCTCTCTCTCCTTCTGAGCGGAAACATTCTTCTATGGAAAAAGGAACCTATGCAATAATAAAGTCTAACATAAAATGGCACCATTTTTGGCTTATAGTCATTTCTCTTTAATTACAGATCAGAGATCAGTTTCTTTTATGTTTAGTTCTAAGCATAGGAGCAAAATTAAGAATGACAAATTCTCAGATGGAAGACTGAATTAATGTCATATTCATTTGAAATAGCTTCCGGCCATGGAAAGTTCAATGTTGTGGCTGATGCTCTTTCTCAAGGTTCTTGTGCTGCCACACTTACTTCAAAAAACTATCAGAACTTCATTGCTCTTTATCACCTTGATATTACGCGACTTCTTTATTTCATTTGTAATAGGAATCTTCCATACTCTGTTGAAGATCTTAAGAAAGTAACATCCTTTTGTCACATATGTTGCAAGGTTAAGCCTAGGTTTTACAAGCCTGCTTCTGAAGAACTGATACATGCTAAGCGGCCGTTTGACAGACTCAGTATGGACTTCAATGGCCCTTTGCTCATCTCTAGTTCAAACAAATATCTACTGATTATTGTTCATAAATTCTAAAGGTTCCTGTTTTCTTTTCCATGCAAAGACATTTTAGCAGAGACCATTATAGGCTGCCTGACTTCTTTATTTTCTATATTTGGTTTACCTACTTATATACGCTCAAATCGAGGATCTTCTACAATGTCTTTGTTTCAAAGACATTTCTTTTCCATCATGGTATTTCAAGCAGTCGATCAACTCCTTATCATCCAACTGATAATGGCCAATGTGAAAGGTTTGTGGGAATCATTTGGAAGACTATTACACTGGCTCTAGAATCTCAGAATATTTCTCTTCACAATTGGGAGTCTGTATTACCTGATGCTCTTCATTCTGTAAGATCTCTTATATACTGCAACTAACACTACTGTCCATGAAAGGTTATTCTGTTACCCTCAATGAACTTAGGATTGCCTACTTGACTTTCTTCACTGGGACCTGTGCTGCTGATAAAATATACTCGACAGAAGCTTGATCCCCTAGTGGAAGTAGTTCAACTCTTGGAGGCCAATCCCCAGCATGACACTGTTCAATTTCCTAATGGAAGGGAAGAAACTGCATCTACTTAGATTTAGCACCTGCTGGAAGACTAACACCTGAATCTAACACAAGGACTTTTCACCTGCTGGAAGATTGTTCTCAGATCAATCTGTAGGAGATTTCAGTGTGTATCAGATGGTTCCTGATGTTTCTAATCATTCTTTCTCTGAATCTGTAGATCTGGAAGTGAAGGATCCTCATGATGTTGAATCTGGTCTGAATCATTCTTCTCGTGTTTGGCACCCTGTGGCATCATTTAAATCTTTGATAAAAATATTTTTTTTTAGGATAAGTTGAATGTTATATATTTTATCTGGATTTTATTTAGTATTTATGTTGCTGCACAAACTTAAAATATCCACTTACATTGAAATCCTAATATTTATGTTACCATCTAACTAAATTTTGTAGTATGTATACTGTTGTTCTTTCATAATAAAGTTCAGTATTGTAATCAGCTTCAAATCCTTATGAAGACAACTCCCTCAGTTTTGGTTTGGCATGTTATTTTTGTATATATATATATCTATTTACCTTTATTATTATTGTTATTATTATTAATTATTATTATTTATTTGTAGATCTAAATTGTAAGTTTAATAAAGTCTAAAACCACTCTTAATTTGTTTGGGACCTTAGAACCACCACCTATATTAAAATCTTAACATTTATATATGTTACCATCCAACTAAATATTGTAGTATATAATATTTTTCTTTAACAATAAAGTTCTGTATAGTAGTCAACTTCAAATATATACTTATGAAGACAGGACTCTCAGTTTTAGTTTGGTATGTAATTTTTGTATATATATAAATCTATTTACATTCATTATTATTATTATTAATTATTTGTAGATCTAAATTGTCAGTTTAATAAAACCTAAAATCACCCCTAATTTCTTTTAGACCTGAAATTGAATATATTCCAGAACAATATGTTACATGAATGTATAATAAAGCACTATAATAAAACAGCCTTTCAAATACATTTTGCCTAACCAAAAAGATGAATGCTGGATACCACAAGTTGTGTATGATGCTGTCAAAGCATTTTTCCAGGCAGTAAGATAATACACTCATATGAGGATAATGATGTAAAGTGAGTTATTTATTGAAACAATCTTAAAAGCCACTAAATGTGTATTTACTTCCATTCTCAAGTTATTTTATATTAAGAAAATTAATATTAATTGTTAAGAAAGTTACACATGAAGTTTAATTTCAAGTAAATCAAATTTTCTTTCTTTATGTTACTCTACGTAAAAAATAAGCATTTAGTACTAAAATTTACGTATGTTTCATTTGAAACATTTATGCATAAATGATAAAGGAACACTTTTACATTAATTTCAAAATTTGTTTCGATTGGTCTCAAGGTGGGAAATAGGCCCCCCAATATTAAAATTTTAATAATTAAAATATAAGTCCCAGGTAAAAAGTGCTTGGAGTAGCTTTTGTTTATCATGCCTTTTTACACCAAATGAATTTTGTTTCACATCTCTATCACTAATACGGCACAAGTTATAACCTCTCAAAAAAATTTACATTTTGAGCCTGTATCTTGTAACAAAAAAAAAAAAGGTCTAAAAATGTTATAATGCAACCTGCATTACAACCTGCAACCTTGTCATCCTATAAACTCGCGGGCTATGTTGTTAGTTTCAAATCCTACGCATAGTTCCAGTCGAACTACACGTATGTAAGTTATCAGTTTCAGCAACCTGGTCTCATACGAAAAAATCCACTGTTGTCAGCTCCACAATTACTTGTTATTAATCTTTGCACAGGTAAGTTAAAACCATTTCTTAAATAATGAATATGCAAATATGAATATTAAGATTTAGGTATTAATTGCTTTATAAACATTTTCTTACCTTTTTTTAATAATATTTTTACTTATTAATGAAAAACGTTAATAAATACAAGCACATATGCGTATCTCGTAGGGCTACGCATAATCGATACCTCAGAACCATACCGTAACAAGTAAAAAAAATTAAATTTTTAGTTATGTACGGTAATTTTATTATTGAACAATGCTCACAAATGTATAAAGTGATTCAATGGTTATAAGCCAGTTCAGAAGTTAATTAAAATCAAGAATAATTAGACTTTTGGTATTCTTATGTTAACAGAATTTTTAAAATGTAATTATCTCAAAACTCTAAATTTTGACTTGTTACAGTATGGTACTGGGGTATCGATATGAGCTTATTATTATTAATAAAATTAAAATAATATTATTAATAAAAATATTAAAATATTTATTATTATTTATTTATTTCGGCATTTAAATTGAAAATATATACTCGTAATTCATTGACTTTTATTTAAAGAAATTTATATATATATATACATTTGGTGAAGCAACTTAATATAGGTTCAGCCAATATGCTTACAAATGAACGGAATAATATTAATTAGATATAGATAATTCAGAATATGAAATTTATGAAGTAAATAATTTTATTTCTACTGTAATAAATAAATATATATATATATATATATATATATATATATATATATATATATATATATATATATATATATATATATATATATATATATATATATATATATATATATATATTATTATAGCAAGGAGTTATTTTATTTCTACTTTCGAAATTTAAAGACAAAGTATATTGAATATATTTAAAATAAAGACTGAGAACTGTAACAACTTTTTTTATATATATACAATAAAAAAAAATAAATAAATTAAATATAAAAATATACCTATTTTTTTTTTTTTTTTTTTTTTTTTTTTTTTATTTTATTTTTTTATTTTTATTTATATATTATATATATATATATATATATATATATATATATATATATATATATATATATATATATATATATATATATATATATATATTATTATATATATATATATATTTTTTTTTTTTTTTAAATGCAAGGTATATTAACATTTACCTACTAAAGGCTATGACCATATATTCTTATCCCTATAAGTTGTCAGAGTAAAATTTCCCTACATATTTGATAAATGTCTATCAATATTCAAAAAGGAAGTTTCTATATGCATAATAGGTTTGGATTCTTATAGTAAAATTTCTAAGTTTTAGGTGTTTATTACCTAAAGGTAGACTTTTTTAATGCACTACAATATTTTTTGTCTTTATAGTTTCAATAAACTTCTCACTCTAACACGAAAAAGCAAGCAAACAAGTAATCAATCAATCAATTTCTCTCTCTCTCTCTATATATATTATATATATATATATATATATATATATATATATATATATATATATATATATATATATATATATATATATATATATATATATATATATATATATATATATATATATATATATATATATATATATATACTCATAGTTTTCACTAAACCTGGAATCTAAAATTAAAACTATTTTTCAACAAAGTAAAAAGAAAAGTGCAATAAGAAATTGCAGTTTACATTATTTTCAATATATGAAACTTTATTATCGATTCAACGCGACCATAAATGAATAGTAAATTTCACTTGAATTTATTCTGGTCTGTACTCTGAGGAACGGACAGTCAACAATGCCGATATGTAAACAAACCTTCGTTTTACAATATTACATCTTATTAGCAAAAATACACAAAATTTACCTTAAAATATTCGTTGTTATTCAAAACTGCTAAATTGTTTTCATATTTTGTGTAAATAAGTCTTAAATGTTGATAAGTATCGGGTAAAATATCTAGTATAAATGGGGGAGAATTTTTTAAATTCATTTTAGGATGTTGACACTGTTTAACCACTTTGTCCATTAATTTCCAAGTTTTTTCTAAAGTTCGTTTTTCAATCACTAATTTAGGTGGAGCCATTGCATCAGTAAAAGCTCCTTGCAATCTTGAAAATATTGACGTTATATTTTTGGGTTGACCATCCCGCGTCTTACCACTCGTAGCCATCTTGCTGCACTAGCCTAAACCTAAATTACATCAAGATGACCAACATTTCCGAAAGAACACCCACACTGATGAATGAAACTTTTAAAGAAAAACCTTATTTAAATTAAAATCACCGGAAAGTACAAAAATCAATTGAAATAAAAGTGTTAGGAAAATAAAAATTCAGTAATTATATAAGTAATTAACGACACGCTTCTCAAATATAACGAATTTTGACGAAGTAAATATTATTGGAAAATTTCTCCGAAGCTGAATTAGAACACAGTATCATAAATTTT